>JAVGVS010000003.1:7376307-7616307 GCA_032718565.1 Distichodus sexfasciatus
GGGTATGAACTGGCTCTCAGTCACAAAGTCCCCAGCAATGATGTTGAGCGATCCAGTGTTGGAGCCAGGCTTCTGTTCTATGAGCCAGCTGAGCAGAGTGGGGTAAGTGGACATCACCATGTCCTTCAGAGACTCCAAAGGATGGGAACAAATGTACTTCAGGTCTTCGGTAAGATTAATACCTGTCACAAAGAATCCTCCTGTGGAACAATATGCATTTTAAGGTAAATGTAACGTGTGCATGTTCCAAAAAGTCATATTTTTCAAGACGTTTATTGTGTTACCTGGTCGTCCGTGTCTCTTCCTGCGTTCAAACTCTTCAATTAGTTCTTCTGCTTTGCATTTGTTAGCCCACCAGTAAGGTATATGAGACCACAGCTCAGTGTGCCAGTTAGAAGCATTGTGGTCGTACGAAACGATGATTTGGTAACCCAAACTCCACAAATTTCTCAGAGTGACAAGTTCCTGAAGGAAAATATTCAAATGAAATTACACTTACATAATTAAATCTATAAAATAATCAGGGTATGTGGAAAATATTATGACCTTATACCGGTTATTTGGAATAAACCTATTTTGGCCCCACAGTTTAAATGATTTACTGCAGTGTGACTACTGTGTACTGTGTACTACTCACGTATAAGTGAGTTAATGTATGTGGGTTAATGTAATAGAACACACACTTTGCAATATATACAGTATATACAGAAATGGTGTTTGACATTAATGCAAGTCCTAATATATATTCATAAATGTATTCTCGAACAAAGAAACAGCAGAACATCATAAATAAGCTGCATATCTAGCTGCAGTGTGCAGTTTACAGAACAGACATGTCTTAAAAAAGAACGATGAAGACTGACAAGATTTTCTGGGTGCGTGAAATGTTCAATCACTTTATAGTGAAACTGTGATCCCAAATTAGCTGTTCTGCACGACACATAAACCAGTTGTGTGATGTATAAGAGCCTATTGTATGTACCTTTAAGGTAAGCATAATTAAGATTTGGTTCACTGAGTTCAGATATTAGCTGTACAGAAGAAGAGGTCTGCATACCGTTTTAGGACTTAGCTTTGAGTTGAACACACTTTTTATGGTGGAGATAAGCAGCGTGTGAAGGTCTGGATTTAGGCCCTGGAAATGGCTGAATGAAAGGATGACTATTTCTTTAGGATGAGCATCTAGCCATGTGCTGATTTCATTAAGCACCCTCTGTCAGAACACAAAAATGCAGTCAGACTACTAAATAATCCTTCATTCATGTTTAAAGCTGAGAAGTATTTGGCAGAATGGCCTGCCAGAACCAGTTTCTGAACTATTGTCTATCTACAAAGAAGAGCACAATTCTCATATGTATAATATTACATGAAAGGTCAGAGGCAATGACGGAAAAATTCATTATTGAATATTAATTAAAATGCGGTGTTTGGGAATCTACTGTTAATGCATAGCTTTTCAAGCAACAATCTTCTTCTTTCAGCTAAATATGATCATGGATTCTTTCTTCCATCCTGACCAAGATGGACTCCATCTCCATCTCATAGCTACCGAGAGCGCACTGTGACAATGAGCGTTTGACGCACAGGCAAGGTAGCCTACCACATGCCACTTCTGTCAAATTGAATGCCAATCAGAAACACTTGGTAGTTGAAAATCCAATATTAGTAAAATATTTGCCAAGCTACAGCACAATTTTTAACAAAAATATTTATTGGAAAAAGCTACAACATTTTAAAAGTGGCTTTGCTAGTTAATACCATCACTAGTTAACTACTCTCCAACAGTGATCCAACTGAAAAGCACAGCTCTAACTGAAACCTGTATTTTCAGCTGCATGTCTGTTGACTTACCTCTACAGTAATAGTGGTAAAAACTCCATGGTAGAAGTAGAGATCAGCAGAGCTGTCATTGGGTCGATGCGCTATCCTTAGATCGCAGTACCTCACCCCACGGTCCAGCTGCTCCTGCACATTGGATTCCTGCAGTAAATAATGTAAAACACATTCATAAACAATGCAGGCCCTGAAACAGTGCTACAGAACCATCCAGCTTAAACACTTTTTTTCTCCCTATTGCAACTTCTGAAGTCTGAAATAACTGGATTTGACAATAATGCATTCATTGTACGTAGAAATTATTGCTTTTCAGCTTCTTCAAACTAGTCCCTATAGATGAGAGAATAAGCTGAAAAAGCTACTCTGTGCTTGGCTGGTTTCTGCAGAGATGCAGTTTGTCCCTCCTGGGCTGATAGGCTGCAGTGAGAGGCACAATCCCTTCAACAATGTGCTGAAAGTGCCTACATTCATTAATGAGTTTACCTTCAAGTGCAATCAATATCATTTCAACAAAAGTTATGCATGTTCAAATGAAATTCAATACAGTATTCCCCATGTTAATGTAATCACAAGATTAAACAAGCGTAAATATTTTACAAACAGGAAATACACTCTGTGTCTAAGTTACATCACCCTACCTGCGTTATAGCCCACTTATAAACGAATGGCCGTATGATGGGCTTCATGTATTTGTCTAGTTTCTGAAGGACATCTGGCTGTGTGAGGTCCACTGGGGAGCGGTCATTTTTGTCCAAACAGTAAGTTATAGCATTGTGACTTCCTGCAAAAACGCAAAACAAGTTGACAAGCTCATTTTCTGAAAAGAAAATATCTGATGCTGTGGGAGGACATAAATGCATCACAGTCAATCAAAGAGTACAAACCCTGTATAGTTTGAATAGTGAAGTGTTGACAGTGCACATGGGCCTGTAACATGACACTGCTGTGTCACACCACATTCAGTAAGTCTTCTACATTCAGCTAGTGCACACCATAAAAATGTAGTGATGTGTGGAAATTAGTTATTAGGGATTTTTGCAAATAAAAGGACATAAACAGATGTATGAAATGGTGTTTTATGATTTAAATTTCAGTCAGATTTTCTATTTGGCCAATAATCAGATCACACAAAACATGGTGACAGATGCATGTACAGTAGATACCTGGAATGGCCAAATTATTCAGAGGGACGTCCCAGAGTTCTTCTGGGAGATGAGCCATCCAGCTGTCCATTGGCAGGTCTTTAAGCGACATTTGGCTGACCTCTGATAAAATCACAATCTCAAACCTGCCACAACGTAAGACAGCAGGGGATTCTTTGCATTCATAGTGATATTTGCATCCATATTCAAATGATGTAGAAGGCTAAATGAAACCAAGTTTTTAAAGCATGCCAGAGACAGGCCTAGAGTTAAACCCATTGTATGTTTTTTTTTTTTTAACAAAAGCATGAGAGAAATTAGTCTTGTAAATGTTAACGTCGTTACAAACGAATTACTAGGTCTACAGTATATAAAGATAATTTGGCACTCACAGAAGTGAAACCTGGGCGCGTCTACCTGGTCAGGGCAGTTTGATTATGACAAAAAAGCGGCTCCATTAAAAACAAGACGAATAACGCAATGGAGAATCAATAAAAACAGCGTTCCTGAAATATTCCAGTCCCAAAATAGTCCATCGTTGGCAGGTGAAAGTGAGATGCGCAGAGCAATTCCAGTCTTTACCAGGGTCGGCTTGAACTTGATAATGAGAAAAAAGTATCAGCTACACTGAGTCCTCGAACAGAAACACAACCCGGAATAACATCGTCTCATTTTTTCCATTTAATACCCGAAGTGAATAACCTCATCATCTTACAAACAATATAGGAGAGGATAAGGAGGAGGAGGAGGGAATACGTACTGGTCTTCCTGTGCCGGTGCGAGATGAAGGCGGGGTTTTTGTTCGTGACGACGTCAGAGTCGGACATTGCGTAAAGGTTTAAAGAGGTAAAACTGGAAACATGCGCAGTGTTAATGACCACACCCTGATAGTATGAGCTCTCCTGGAGAGATACGCAT
Source organism: Distichodus sexfasciatus (assembly GCA_032718565.1). Lineage (NCBI taxonomy): Eukaryota > Metazoa > Chordata > Actinopteri > Characiformes > Distichodontidae > Distichodus > Distichodus sexfasciatus. The sequence continues at coordinate 7,380,204 of JAVGVS010000003.1, forward strand.
CACCTACGTTTGCACACTTTTTATTTATAGCCCCTTTGGGGATGTGCATCCTCGGTTTGTGGATTTGTGGGCTGCTCCGAAATCTGCTGAGCCCAGTACTGCAGAAGTTGCTCTGCTGGACGTCTCCCAAAAAGCCCCACAGCAAGTGGTGCACTGCTATCTTTATGGATTTGGCTCTTAAACTCAGAGACCGTGAGGCACAGAGAGGATTGAGAGTCTCATGAATGAGGCAGGATTGGACAGGGAAAGGATTTACTTATTCAACAGCTTTATGTTAATAAACTAGAAAGCATGACAGAAAAGTCCATTTGACAAATTTCTGTATTTTCTGAGCTCAGCTAAAAAGGCAGTGGTAGCTCATTGGTCTGCGAATCTGAAAACCTGTGTTTTGTTTTATCAGACACTCTTGCTCAGGAGCAACTTTCATTCATTCATTCATTCATTCATTCTACGAACCACTTAATTAAACTAAAATTAACTTAATTAAATTAAACTGGGGTCGCGGGGGTTAACCAGGGCCAACACACCTCCGGACACATACACATACACATATACTCACATCTTATGGGGCCAGTTTAGAATCTCGAATAAACCTATATTGCATGCTTTTGGACTGTGGGAGGAAACCGGCGCACCCAGAGGAAACCCACGGAAAACGAGGAGAGCATGCAAACTCCACTCAGAAAGGCCCTACGGCTGACCCAGGGATCAGACCCAGGACCTTTCCTAATTACATGGACATAATCTTTGAGCAACTTGGGCTGAAGGGTCTTGAACCTATGACCTTTTCGTCTGTAGGAAAGTATTCCACCACTAGACCACCACCAGTCCTTGTTGGTGACCATATGAATGGGGGTCTGAATCCTAAGAGAACATAAACCCACTGTTGGGTGGGTTCCGAAGCCTCTTTTGACTTGAAACTAGTTTGTGTGTTTTGGAATCTTTAAACCATGCAAACTATTTACTTCAGTGTTTTCAGTCTTTGATCCCCATCAAACCTGCAGTGACCAGCAACTGGAACCATCAGAAACCAAAATCTATTCTGGTGGAAGGTTTCATTACAACAAATGATTTTTGAATTAGTTGACTTGAATTGGGGTGAATTGGTTAGATTACCAAAAAGCTGTTTTGTACTGTTTAAGAATTTAACATAAATTGTGTGTAACCGAAAGCTTTATTTATATAGCTTCACGTTCTCACAGATACAGGCAGCTTTTAACATGTTGACACAATGGCTTTGACTAACCCATTCACTAGTCATTGTAATTCTCTAAGGCCAGCATGGAGTCGCTTTAAATACTCCATTGTCTTGCTTTGCTTCACAAAACCTTTTCATTGAGGACATCTGCTAAAGAGAACAAAAACACCTCATGTGCTTTACAGTACAATAGGGCCTTTACCAAGCATCCATGGAAGGTGAAGTGGTTAATATGACCTCTCATGAAAAGCAGAGGAGCAGAAAGTATAACCTCAAATCATCTGCTAATATAGCTATAATTGGGGAGTTTACACTGTATAAAAATTTCTGGATGCCTGCGGAATGGCAGTGTATATTTCTATTAACAGAAAAGAAATTATAAAAGAAAGTATTCCCTCATTATTTGATCCTCATGACAGAAAACAGCTTCTCTGTAATGAAGATTTTAATTGTTTGGCAAGCTACTGTGGAAGCACTTGCTTTTATCCACCCCCACTTTGCACAAGCGTGCTGAAGTGTGAACTCACCAGTCAGCAGGAACTGTGAAAAATATACTGAGAATCTATTTTGGTGCATTGTGTACATTTTCGGCTGGACTGAAATCCAACTGTGTTCATTAGAAGCCAGATTGAAATTCTCTGTTTGTGTAAACCATTTATTCAAATCGACTGATTGCTGCACCCAATTCCTGCTCAGCAACATGTCAGCAGCACACTGATGTTGCCGTTTTAAGACAGTGCATATCTTTGTTCCAAAAAAAAGTGTGCTATTTTAAGCCAACATTGACTTCAAGTACCTTTTCTGACATGGGGGTGGATCACAGATAAATTCATGAATACTCACTCTAGCTGAAAGACAGTCCTGCAGCATTACAGGGCTCTTTCCAAACCGAGTTTCAGACTTTCCTTAATACCTTGGTAACAGAAGCCAGTTTCTGCTCAGGGGAATAATTCGGGGTCAAGGAATTGTGTTATGTTTTTTTAGAGCAGAGATGATAGTTATAATTGCTTTTTATTAATAGCCTTTTTAATTTGGAACAGGTTATAGAGAAAAACAATGAATGAATCAATGATGCAATAAAATTGACAGCGACTATTAAATGAATAAAGGATGTTACTAAACAATATTTCATTGTAACAAAAATCTGAAACAGTGCAACAAATCATTCACTCATTCATTCATTATCCGAACCGCTTATGGGGACCGGGGCGTATCCCGGGAACTATGGGTGCAAGGTCTGGACCAACCCTGGGCAGGCGTCAACATGCCACAGTTCACACACACACACACACACACACAATCACACTCCCAGTCACCAATGAACCTTTACTGCATGCTTTTGGATTGAGGGAGGAAACCTGAGCCCCCAGAGAAAATCCACACAAACAAGAGGAGAGTATGCAAACTCCACACATAAAAGTCCCTACGGATGACCCCAGGATTGAACCCAGAACCTTCTCGATGTGAGGCGGCAGCACTAACCACTGCGCCACCGGTGCAACAAATCAGTCATGACAAAATTAGTATTTACTTTTGAAGTTTATTGAAAATGGCTCCTTCTTGTGGAAAGAATGTAGTGTCAAGTAAAAAGTAAGTTAGAAAGTACTCCTGTTCAAACATGACATATAGTTCATGCATGTCACAGCGTGTTCCACTGGTTGCCAGTCATACACAGTACAATGATATTTAAAGTCTTCCTGGAAGTTAATGGGACATCTAAAATGCCAGTTGACTCTTCTCCCTCAAACTGGTGAAATCTGGGACTTTCACTGCTCTCTCAAACAAGAGGACGTTGAATTTCCTAACATTCCCGCCATCATTTATTGAAGTTAACCTCCTGTAGTTTATCAAAAGGCAACTACCAAACTTGTTGAGACTCTGAGAAATAGTCTTTTAAGCATGAAATCCTAACACAGATATGGAACATCATTAGAACATTGTAGAGTTGGATTCCTGAACCCAATCATACACACACACAAAATGTCCACTGAAAAACAGTATCACACACATACGGTCGATAGCATGTTTCACTAGGGGTGTATCTTTTGAGTGATACTGTTATGGAAAATTATTTAAAAGGTTGTGACTAACACAGAAGCAGTCTCCCACTGATCAAAACATAAAAGCATTCTTGCATCTGCTTTCTGTAAATAAATTGGGAAAAGTCGTCTCAAACTGCGTAATTATTTTGCATCTGCCTCTGTACGTACAGATGAAACTATTAAACTGATTTGTAATTTATAAAATCAATTTAATTGCATGTGGTCCGCTAAGATGAACTCTAAGAGTTATTTACTACTAACTGGGACCAGATATTCTGAAACCATTTCCTATACTTCCTCCTAGTGGGCATTCTTGGTTACCTAACCAAACCCCGATCAACTGTGTTCTTTGTGGCCAAAAACACAGGCAGCAGATTGGACATCCAGTCATTATGAGTGGTGCAAGTAAGATAACTTGGCATAGCGATACAATGATTGTGACTGCCTCATTAAAAAAAAAAATTAAATATCAAAAATAAGCCATTCCAGTGACACTGAGTACTGTCATGTTTCCTTGTTATCACACTGATGGAAGACCATTTCATACGGCTCACAAGACTGCCATCCTTCCTTTATAAAACAAGAGAACAGAGCAATACGATGAGCCAAACATGCTAAATCTAGCTTTGACAGAGACAGTGATCAAACAACAGAAAGGCAAGCTCTACTTCCCATCTTCCACTCACACTGTTAGAACTCATCAAACATCACAGTTCTTATGCCTTTATTTATTTGCATACCCATAGAAATCAAGGATGCTATTTATTAGCGTTCAGGAAATCAAGTCGCAACGTGAATTCCACAACTCGTGACACAAGCTACTATATACAACTTAAAAAAAGAAAACCTGGGACAAACACTGCTAAAAGGCCTGTCCAACTTGCGTTAGACGTCGCGGTCTCAAGCGTGGAGTCAGTTTGACGCCAAGATCCTGGTTTGAGTAGAGAGACAGTGCTGTATCGAACAAGCTCTCTACACTCAGCCTGCGAGAACACACATTTTTTTTGGTGATAAGGCTCGAGTCCGCTTTGTTCGCACTGGAATGCTGGTCTCTCATTCTTTCCATGATGGCTTGAACCCCCGGCCGGTGCAATCACAGGCAGCTCCTTTGAGAGGGTTCCTGAGCTTTTTTCCCACCAGAGCTGGAAGGTAACAGACCTGGAGCAGTGGCTTTGACATCTGAAGGTTATTTTGCCCGGCTTGTCACCTTTGCACAGCGCTCCTGGATCCTAAGGACACTTTCCCCCGACTTCCTCCCCGGCCGAATCCCAACCCGCCCTGCCCCTTTCCACCCCGATGCCGCTTGCCTTTTGCCTCTGTCTCCGAGTCACTAAGCTCCAAGTCTGGGCAATAGCCGTCACTGTCCTGGTGCGACCTAGCGCCCTCCGGTGGATTAGCACAGTTCGTCCTCTCTTTGCCGACCGATTTCCGGATCTTCTCGGCGCCCCAAGAGTCGCCCGTAGTCCGTACCAAACTGACGGTGGCTTCCTTAAAAGGTCTGCCGAAGTGTTCCAAAGCAGATTTGTGGAAGGCGGAAGACTGGCTCTTCACAGGATCCTTGCCGCAGCTCAGCGACGGGTGTAACATCTCGGAAGGAGACTGACATGAAGTGTCTCTCTGAACGACAGGCTTCTCAGCAACGCCGTTGGACTTCACATGCTCGGACTTGGGTTTCCCGTTGGACGAATGGCCGTGTAAGGCGGCATGCAAGGCCAGCGGCTTCCCCGTTGGCTTCAGGGGCAGCGCTGGGGTGGTGCTGGGGTGGCCCAGATCGCGACGCGGCAATGTCAGGAGGCCATTAGATCTTTCTTCCTTGCGAACACGGCCGTGGTGCAGCTGAGGTTTGCCCTGGCCGACGCCGGTCCCGCTGAGGTCGTAGACATTGCTGCTGTTATCTGGACACAAGGGCCCGTTGCCGGACTTGATCCCGGGTTTAAGGTTGGCAAGAGACACTTTGGGCATTTTGAGTTTGAGCGTTATCCTTGGAGGAGGGCGGAAGAGCAGGTTTTCCACAGCTGATGAAACGGGCAGTCCTGCACGTAAAGATGTGTTTAAATCAGTGGGTACGTAATCTAAAAATATAACAACAAATCTAGAATGTCTGCCACATTTTCTGGTACTACACTAAAACTTAGTTTGAATGTTGGACAAGTCACTCAAGAATACAGGAAGCTGTTTCACATGGGTCTGCTTATGTTTTACCTGCTGAAAGTTCTTGGTTGAGGAGTTTGACGTGAAGGTTGAAAATCTGCTCCTGCGCTTTACTCTGAGACAGTTTTAGCTTCTCTCTCCGACTCACCATGTAACACAGGTTCCTCACCTGATAAAACAGGAGAAAAACAACAATAAAACAGAACAACAGATGTCAGACATCTACTAATTTTTTTTGGTTTGTTTTTTTTTCTTGGTCTTTCTTTCATGAGACCCAGTTTCATCATAGCGATACATTCAACATTCTTGGAATTTTCCGGATTGACTGACCATGTCTTAGTCAAGTAATGATGGACTGTAGTTTCTCTTTACTTAGTTGAGTAGTTCTTGCCATAATGTGGAGTAGAACAGTAGTCAAATAGGACTATTCACTGTGTACCAAACCTACCTCTGCATAAAACAACTGATGGTCTCAAACACTTTAAGAAGGCAAGAAATTTCACCAATTAATCTTGACAAGACACACCCGTCAATTAAAAACCACAGAATGCCAAGCTTGTACAAAACTGTCGTCATCAAAGTGAAAGGTGGCTACTTTGAAGAATCTAAAATATAAAACATATTCTGGTTTGTTTAACACTTTTTTGTTTACTGCATAATTCCATTTTAATTATTTCAATATTAATCTACAATGTTGAAAAAAATTTAAACGAAGAAAGAGCCTTGAATGAGAAGGTGTGTCCAAACTTAGGAATGGTAGTATTATATTTATTAAAACTCCCTCTCCTGCACCTACCCTTTCCAGGTCCTGCCGTAGGTGCATGAACATGCGCATGCGTGTGTGGATGCTGTCCTCCTGCGGCTGCAGAAGCATATTCTCCTCGTCCTCTTTGGGCGGAAGCAGGGCTTTGTTGAAGTTGGTTTTCCTCTTGAGCTTCCAGTACTGATAGATGAAATCCAGCAGGTTGAGGGGCAGCACAAGGTCTTCGGCCACCTCCTCAGGTTGCACCAGTTTAAAGAACTCCTCCTCCAGCTCCTGAAGCTTCTGCGCCCTGAGGCCCACCTTCTCCGTCTCGGTGGGGGGCTTGTGTCGGGCTGGGCTCAGGCCGGACTCCCCCGCTTTGGGCTTGCTGTGTTTGAGGCAGTAGGATTTGAACTTGACCTCGTCCCCCTCGTCCAGGATGGTCTTCATCTCCAGGCTGTGCTCGAAGGCACAGGTGACATGAAATGGAATGGTGCAGTTCTTCACAGAACACTGAAAAATAGCGTAAGATTAGATGATTCAAAACCTAACAAAGACAACACGCTCGAAGAGACCTCAAATCAATATCACAATTAATTTTACGTTTTATACCAATTACTTTAGCGAATAATTATTTATTTTTATATATTATTATTCATTTTTGTTTGATTTTTACCCTCACTGACAAAGTTTATACTGTAAATATACTCAACTACTACAGCTGGGATATTTTTTCTAACGAAAGACGGCAGATCTTTGTGATTTTAACATAACCGAAGGAAGACTGGCCGGGCGGGATGGAGCCATGTGACAACGCACACATTTTTTAGGGGACAGTACACAAGCACACTTGAGGAAATTACTGTCCAAATTTCAAAAGTAAACTGACATTACGTTGAGTAGAGGTTCTAAATGTCAGCTTAGTAATTAGCTGCCCAGCCCTATTTATGACCAAAACAGGTGACCGCTTTAGAGCTAATGGTCACTACTGGTTACTTTTTTAGACACTGCACCCTTCTCTTACCTGTATACATGCTCCAGTCTTCAGCTTACAGAGGCTACAGATGAGAGACCAGCGGCTGGGAGGAATGTGAGACACTTTGGTGATGGGCTCCATTCTCTCTGGACATGCGATGCTCACCTAAGAATACACACGCACGTTCAGCTGTGTCGACAACCCACTTAAATAATCCCCCAAACAAAAGTGTTACGATGGCAATGCTTGCAATTAATAAACAACTACAGGGAAAGTTGCACGGCTGGGAGAAGTGATTAATTCACCTTATATTCTTTATTAGAGGTCGACCGATAAGTTTTTTTCAGGGGCGATATCGATATTGATTATTGCTAGTTAACGGGGCTGATAACCGATATTTGGAACTGAAAGGTAAAAAATTTTCGCCGCTTCACGCTGCACTCGTGTGTGAGTAACAACAAGGCTTCAGCGTTAACTGGCTACTATTGGTATGACATGTAATCAATCAGAGACTGTTGTGGGCGGGACATTAAATGAAGCAGCGAGTTGAGAGCAAACAGCTTGCTTAGAGAGAAGAGACGGCAGTGAAGCCACAGTAGTGAACCTTGAAATGACTTCGTATCAGTGATCAAAATTAAACAACGATACTGATAATCTGCAAAAATGGCTAATATCGGCCCAGCCAATAATCGGTCAACCCTTAATTTTGATACATATTATGCAAACACCTTACCTCGGGTATCCAGAGGGCACAACTGACATGTGCCCACTTTGTGCCCGCTCTCGTAGCCTTCATTGCGCCTCCCTTTTTGGGACACAGGATGCACTGAGGGTCGATGCCAAGCACACAGGTTCTGCACAGCCAGTTTCCATCTGGAACCTTCACGATGCCATAACAAGCCTAGAGACAAGAAACAGATTTTTAAGAAAATGCTAAAGTCAACTTCTGCAATCAATACGGAAATGCAACACCAGGTGTCTTCTCGCTTGCAGCAGACTTTCAAATATTTGCTCATTTTTTAAAGGTCACCAAACCATTTTTATGCTGTATGTTTAGGGTTAGGTTACTAAGTGATGAATTACTATTTATTTGGTACCATATCATTTAATTATATTTTTCTATTATATTTGCAGATTCACTACTAGAAACAAAAACCTTGTAGAAGAAAACTCACTCGTATTGCATTTGCCTTCTAGATTAAGATATGAAACTTTCCTCCGTTTTAAGTAGAGGGAATGAAACTGCACATCTCCTCCTCCCAGTGACAAGTTTAATTGCTGCCTCTGGATTATTTTGACGGCTCATAAAGTGGTAATTACCAGCTAACAGAAATGTGTTATACTGCTCATGGGCTTCTTTTTCAGTGGCCCAAATTACTGGTTAAAGCACTCTAATCATTTCGCTGCCCAGGCAACACCGGACATTTCACCTCAAAAGCATTCCACCACTGCTATTGTTTGCCAACATGACCTTGATCACTAAGGCTTAGCGAGCTGGTGATGCAGACGTGGATGAAATGGAGGCATTACCAGGCCTACTGATCACAAGACAGACACGAAACACCAAAATATATGCTAGTGGTGGCTGAAATCTGCACATATTCACCGGCTATAAGCTTTCAGACTGTTATTTTCCCGCCGTGCAAAACCAGGGCGTTTTTCTTGCAATTTGCCAGTCCACTATTCCTGGAATTGTGTTTTAAAAAAAGTCTAAAAATAAGACAAACATTGAAGGCCTGTATAATTCATCTAAATCATGTCTCTGTAGATAAAGTTACTCACAGACAGTCAGATTGCCCAGTGTATCGTTTGATAACCACTATTCTAATACATTTTTAATATAGTACCATTAAGGTGCTCATGAGCAAGGTACCGTCTCCAAGCACGGCTTCACGGAGCCGCCAAAAAATACTGCCCACTGCTGCTTCACAGATGGGTCAAATGTAGAGGTCACATTTCGACTGTGGTGCACTGTGCAGTGTTCACAATGACAAATAATCACTCACTTAAATTCACAAAAGTTAAAGTAGCGATTTTTGTTATTTTAAAGTAATACAAATATGTATTATCACACTGGATGTGGCAAATTCACGTGACAACACACAATGTTTTTAAGAGGCCAGTACATGAACACACACTTGGGAAAGTATTTAATTTTTTTTTTTAAGTATCATCAAAATTTCAAACATAACTGAAATAATTGATATGGGAAAGATCATGTCAATTAGAGGTTATAAGTGTTGGTCTGGATTCATTTTTGATTAACATTTGTTTAAAAAGGTTGATATCTATGTGCTGTGAATTAATAAAATGGAATATTAGAATTGCAATAATTGTCTTCAACTGATGCACTCCCCAGAGTCCTGTCCCACTTCTCACCTGGTGTACACAGATGTTGCATTTGTCACAGAAGACCATGTCGTTGCCCTCTTCGCTGTCGGGCGAGCGGCACACGTCACAGATTACATCCTCGTCATACTCGATGCCCAGCCCCTCCTCCGTTTCTATGGCATGGTTCATGTTGTCATGGCACTTTCTCTCGAGAGCCTCCATCACTCGCTCCATTGTTAGCTCATCCAGCGGTCCTTCTCCTGCCGTGGACAAGCGTATTCAATTCAAATCTGCCCCCTTGAATAATCAGCAACTTCAGTTACACTTGAAGCCCACAATCAGAGACTCTGCCTCTCCCACTCATACTGATAGTGATTTTATAACGCATCAACTCAACAGCACTTGTCTCCAAAGTACGTGCTTTTTAAATGCAAGGTCACGCCTTCTTACCCATCTGAGCGAGCTCCATGTTGAGCTCCTGGAGCCAGTACAAGTCCATGTCGTCCAGGTCGTATCTGCACATGGCATCAGCCAGCTCTTTAATATTCACATAGCCGGTCTCTGTGGAGTCCTGACTCCAGCACTGGATGTACTTCCGCTGTCTAGAGAACAGAATCTCCTTCGGCTTTTCGGCTATTATCCTACACACAAAACAAACAGATGGCATAAAGCTGGTGAACAGGAAGGGGTGTAAGTTCCAGATTTCATCACGATGGACAACAATTCGATTTATGCCAATCGCATAAATTCACACACACACACACACACACACACACTCACTCACACAACCACACCTTACGAGGTCAATTTAGCTTTGCCAACCAACCTATAGTGCATGCTTTTGAACTGTGGGAGGAAACCGGAGAAAACCCACGCGAACATGCACGCAAACCCCACACACAGAGGTCCTACAGCCAACCCGGGGATCAAACCCAAGACCTTCTTGCTGTGAGGCGGCAGCGCTAACAACAGCACCACTGTGCCGCCCAATGAGACAACATCATATCCTGATTTAACACAATCTCTCCCATTCATATCAAATCACAAAAAGCAACTAGAATATCATTTGACATTTTCCTGTCTGAGTTAAGCCAGACATTTACACAAAACGTCTGTGTCCCTCATTCGCCAATATTTCCTTAGGAATTTGTTCTTAAGAAACTTGTGACATTTAAACAGTACAGTATATCATACAACTGTAGAAATGAGGAAAACAATGCATGCTTGCACCAAACAAATTTCTTCATAATAAAAATACCTGTAAACGATGTTCGATATGTATGGTGTCTGAACAATATTTTCAAAAAGGGTGCTGAAAAAAGCAGTCAAACTACAGGCTGCATTGTGAGAGGGAAAGATAGAGCAAGCGAGTGAGAGAAAGCAGGACTAACCTGACTGAGGGCTGAGGGATGCTATCTGGGCTGGCTAGAACCTGCACACCTTTCTCCCACTCTTGCTTCCATGTGTCAGCTAGCAGGTAGTAGTCCTCTGAGGAGATGTGGTGGGAGTCTGGCAGCTTCATAGCACTGATCAGGTCTTTTCTGAACACCTGACAAAGGAGAAAATAAGCATTTAATTACGGTATGACACCGATTATTGCTAGTTAACGGGGCCCCAACCAATATTTGGAAGCGATATGCTGATGTTCATCTCTCATATATAGGTGTTCATCTCTCCATTTACCTCTGCTGGCTTTTTCTGTGCCGAGGTGGGGGTTCCAGATTTGCTTCCTCCATATTTGTTTGAAGAGAATGAGGTGGAAGGACCTTCAGGACATTTATCACGGTTGGAAAAGAAAAAAGAAGAGAAACCACAGGTATTTAATTGACCAGTGACCTTCAACATACATACCGTACATAAACCTCAGAATCTCAGGAAAACGTCAGCCTCTCTGTGCAAGCATCTCCAGCTGTACTCACTTTCATTGTCTGAACTGTCACTGCTGCTTGACGTTCTGAGTCGTTTCATCCTGACGTGTCCTTAGAGAAGGCCAGAAAAAGCAAAACAGTCAGTGTCTAGTAGTTTGTATAGCTCAATTTTGCAAATCACATGAAATCTATCCATTTATCAGGACGCTAAATAGATGTGGACAACAGAGGTTTCTGTGTTTTTGTGTCTGGGGATAAACCAGGGAGGGCAAAATAGTAAAGCTGGGAAATGTCTAAAAAGTAGAAGACTTGAGAACAAGTTCAGCTGTTACAAATTTCAGACCAAATCTGATTTAAAGGAATATATATTGGTAATGTCAACATGCAACTGTTTTCGAACTCAGTTAAACAGTGCTTAACAGGCTTTGCATCAGCTTCTTGAAGGGCACTCACCATAAATTTCAAGTCACAGAGCATGCTAGTATATTCCTCCAACCTGCTTCCCTCATCCACCTCTCATCCCTGTAAAACAGAAGAATTAAATGAGGCGAGCAGTGTGTGTGTGAGTGTGAGTGTGAGTGTGTGTGTGTGTGGGTGAGGCGAGAGCAGGGGAGTGTGGGGGGCAAGTGGATTACATGGCATCTAGACACAGGGTGCATACAGATTTATCATGCTTCAGCAGCAGTCTGAGAGGCCTGCTTAAATAAATATTAACTCAGTCCGACACACACCCGCTCACATAAACACAGACCGCGCTCTAGAAACACGTTAAAGCATTTGCTCTCCTAATGAGACACATTCACTAAGACTCAACACACTTTTAGAGATTCTGTTTCTGCAAAAGCAACAAGAACGCATATCCGGAGACTTACAAAATATCTACTTCCTGTTAGAAATGTGCACTGTGGAGACACTATATTAAGACCAGACTTTTTATTTACTCACCACCATTTGCTCTCATCTTTTACCCTAATCTGAAAATGTCACAGAGAAGAAGCAAAGCAAAACAGGAACGTAAAACTAGAATCTATACGTCCCAAAGCAGAAAAATTTCCCCATCTCACCAGGAGGTATTTGGATCACTGGGTATTTGAACAACTAATCATATTTCATACTAACATTACTGAAACAGACAGTAGATCCAACATCAGTAATGTTACTGTAATACTGCCATAAATATAGCTCTTAAACATACGACTTGAATTTATACAAAGAGCTCAATTTTACAGCTTTTCATAAAATGACACAAATTACTAGCAAAGTTTGTTTCTCAATACATCAAACTCTGCAATTACTACATTCCTTATAAGAGTAACTGCAGAATCTGTGAAACCCCACAGCAACAAAACTGGGGCATAAGGAACTGATTCATGCCTCACTGTTTGGCACTGTTTACTATTTTAAGTATACACAGTTCAGAAACAAATTATTCCAGACCCAGTTAAGGAGTTTATAGTTTATCTGATAGTGGAGCAGCACTAACTAGGAAATATCTCATGCTTATGGATGTGATTGTGCGTCACAGATCATTAACTTTTACTGCATTTGACAGACGCTTTTATCCATTGCAACTTGGCTTTGCCACTCCTTAAGCAAACAGGACTAATCTTATATAAGCACAGACTTAAATGCAAGTTTAATAAAAGCTGCTGGGTAACAGTTTCTCCTTTTCAAAATTAATCGTAACCAAGGTCTTTAATAGCAAAGAACATGCTTCATGAAGAGGTGGGCCCTTCTTCAGATGTTGCATATGAGATAAACTGCAACAAGGAATGCAGTTGTAAGTGTATTCTCAGTGCAGAAACAGATAAAAACTCTATAATGCATATTAACATTTTGTCTCAAATGAAAGCTCAATGTACTTTATTTCATATTTCAGATGCAAAGTAATTTTCCTTTTTCATATTCCTGTAAGATAAAATAAGTTTAAGGAAAATAACTCAATAAATTAAAGAATTACGAGAGAGCTGAGGCCAGTGACATTAACAAACATTCTTGTATTTCATTCCAGCCCTTAAATGACCACCTGCTCCTGACACAGGCTCTATGTAAACATGCCTCCTGCTTCAAAGGGACAAACCGTACAGTAGTTGTTCTCAAGAATTGTTAATCTGGTAAAAACATTTAATTCGCAAAACAAAAGCTCCATGGAAAAGCTTTTAGATAAGGGAGTCGGACTGATTTCATTAATAACTCCCGAGCCACAGGCCAGAGTGTTCTGTAGTTAATGTATTCCGAATAGCAATGCAGTATTGCATGATAACTAATTTTACTGTATTTCGTACAGAAAAACAACACAGACTGAAGTCATTTCTTTGGCACCAAACACCCATGCTTTCTAGATAGGGGGCAAAACACAATTAGGTTGAGGTTAACTCGAAATCGGCAAATTCTGCTTTAAAGTAAAATGGGAACTGAGATGGATGACTGAACGCTAGACACGACAAAGGGACACAAAACAAAGCCAGTCCTAAGCGTCTTATCCTCCAAAACCACCAGACAATGTGCTGCTGAAAAGCCAGAGTGCAGCGCCATCACACCCCAGCAGAGTCGCTCAAAAGCGACTGACTCAGAAAATACCGATCTGTTGCTTCCTCGTAAAGAAATTTGCATTTCTTTTATATAAAACATTTGGCTTAGTCGTTTTAAAACGAATCTGTCTGCAAAATAACAGCGCTTTCCACCACAGAGAAACTACTTCCGCCATCGCGCCTTTAACCGCGCAGGGATTCCGCACTGACGCCGGAAGTGGGAGGAGCCAAAGCACGTTGTTAAGCAAGGCGGAGCGTAACGATGAAGGCTAAAGAGTCCAATAATGTTACTCTCACATTGATAACCGCACTGCAGAAAATTAACACTGAAAAGCTCGTTTTATCTTTATTATATAGCTTCTATAAAGTTTTGACTGCAGTATTATTACATTATTTGATTATATAATGTAAATCCTGGTTTGTAAAAAAAAAAAAAGAAGAAGAAGCAAAGAGCCTATCAACTTCCACAAGTAGCAAAATAACTTATGTTTGCTGTCGTCAAATATGGACTAAAATATAGTTGCTTTAAACTATAAATAACATGTGAACTACGATCTAAATTGGAGAACAACCTTAGTGCAACACAAGCTAAGTTTACGTGAATCTGGGTAAAGTTACAGTTAGGTTCAACTAATGTCACGTTGTTAATTAGAAAAATACTACTACTCCTAAATACTGTCTGAAAACATGACAGCGCCATACCGAACAAGGTTGCCATGTGTCTTTAATCCATCATAAACGTCGCACACACTTCCCATTTTACTAACTGGTCTGATACAGTAAAGTCGATGACAACGTGTGTCCGGGCTAACCCAAACTCTGCCCTCTTTCCTGCTTTATAAAGGAACAAAACCGTCAGAATATGTGTCACTTCTTTGAAACCAAAAACGTGGGCGCCATTAGATACATGACAGTGATTAAAAGTCCTATACTACCAAATCAAGCTGTCGCCCCAGAGATAATACACTACAATAAGGAATTCTGCGGTCCAGCTTTATCCGCCTGAGGATCTGAGGCGGCCTTGGCGCCAAACTCGAGCCGCTCCGCATAACTCGAGCTGCAGCCTCCCAGTGGTTAAAGTGAGGAGCGCCGCTTTTACTGATATCAACGCTCATTTAACGCTGGGACCTAATCATTTATTCCATAACCTCACCTAAATGAAACGCGCCTGCTGTTCGTGCCGTCGGCCGGTACGATATGGCCACATTCGGGGCTAAATCGTCCATAAATACGGTCAGTATGAAGCAGGCCCGGCAAGCTCCGTACGGGGAAGACACGAGCAGCATTGTTCAGCTTAAGGCAGCCTTACCTCCGAGCCCGGGCCGACCGGGTCCAGCGCGCTCGATATGGACGACGGCTTCCACACTATCCTCTTCACCTTAATACACCAGATTTGTCACAAATGAATGGAATTTGCCGTGTTTTTAGGTTCTAGACTGTCAATATCCCAGAAGCTGCAATCTCCTTTTCCACCACCACGGCACAACAGTCCTATTGTACACACTGGCGCGCTGGGTCCTAAACTCCGCCTCCTCCTTTGCCATGCTGGGAGCGGCCATGCTGCTTCCTGTAACACGCTGCCTAAGCCGTGCAGCCATAGAGCAGCTCTTACTGAACATTAGTGTTGCGTATAACTGCGTAATGTGTGTAGATTACCTGAAACCCAAACTTAAGTAAATGTTATAGAGACTTCAACAAAAGTTGTCACACACACTTAAGCACTTTTCAAATGAACTTATGACAAATGACTTATTAGTCTCTTAAAAACGGAATCTTTACGTTCACTCAAGTTTAGGTTTCAGGTAATCTATACACTCTCAATGTACCACTACTACTATTAATGTGCTATTTATATTATTATTAACACAATTAAGAGTGTATATATTACCTGAAAACGATTCTTAAGTAAAGGTAATGATTCAGTGTTTAACAGACTCACCAGTTTGAAACGTACTCGAATAAAATTGAATTGAAGGCAAGTGGATTTAAGTTCTTGAAGACGTTTTTGTTCTCTCAAGAAGCCTTTCAGATGAGATGAGAGATTTCTTCAAGAACATAAAATATTTTCTAGTTGATTCAAGCTCTCAGGGCTATCATGTCCTGGATGACCGAAAACTTACTCAAACACAGAGGGCTGGTTTCTTGAACAAGGATTAAGTCTAGTCTTGGACTAAGTTGCAGTACCAATGGAGATTCACCATTGAAACTCCAGGCTAGTCTTGGCGTAGGTTTAATCTTGGTCTGATATTAACAGTTCTTCCAGAGTAACAGATATTACGCAGTCCAAGTACAAAGTGCTCAAAACATTACTAAGTACAGTAAATAAGTATTATTATAAGTTTTATACACCAGTGTAAATATTAAGATCATGAATGATAATAAATGAGCGTGACAAATATATTAAAATAAGTGTGTGGAAGCAATATAAGAAAGATCTAACAAACTAATTTATTGGCAGATCACAGTGTACATTTATTTCTACAAAACTGGCTTGTACAAATAACCATTCCAAAAAATACAAAAGTACATGTCTCCTCTGTACAAACCAAGAATGACTTTGGTCACAGAAGAAAAAATGTTCTTTAAAGCATTAATATAAAATAGAGGGGCATTATAAGATAAAAACACCTCTAAGTATTACATTCAATTATATCTGATTGACAATAGATCCATTCCTTAGAATTTCAGACTCAAAGCTGATTTGTTCTCATTCAGAGTGAATTACATCCAAGCCAAAAAAAGACACTAAACATTCAAGTGTGGTAAAAGAGGAGCAATCAAAGGTCCCCAAACCATACTAATTGCTTACGAAAAAAAATAATCACAACAGATATGTCTTTTGATTAAACTTCACATTATCCACATTTAAATCTACAACAAACTACACACATATTCATTTGAAAAAATGTATACAAACAATGAGAATCGTAACTTTCCCCATTACATTTCTCTAGAAAATACAGATTAATAAATATCTACATCTCAGCTTGATTGACAATGGGTACAGTATGTAGTTTCAGACCCAAACTATTTTTTCTTAGATTGTCATACAAACACAATAAAAAAGTAGACATCTAAAAACTCTAATTGAAAGTCTATTTATAGCAGCACTAATCACTTGTGAAACAAGTAAACATCCACAAAATGTAAGAGTTCAGAATGCCTGCATCAATTTATATAAATTACTAGATTAGGAAAATTACTCATTAAAATCGTTGTTGTGTATGTATGTTACTGGTTAGCATTTTCTGTTGTCTCTAAAATCCTCTGGTTCTCTGTAAAATCTCCAAAGAAATATCAATGGTTAAAAAAAAACAAGTAAGAAAAATAAATAAATAAATGGTCTTCAAGAACCCTAAATTAGCGTTCTCTTGGTTTCTCTTCTAATTTAGTACTGGAAAACAAGAGACGGGTGAATTCTGTTTTTGTATCAAGCAGCAAAAATTAGTAACATGACACGTTCAATTTAATGTGAACACATCACAATGACGAAGTTAATTTCATCAGTTTTAACTTCCACTAACCAGAAATAAAATCAAAAGCATAATACCCTAAAAATTCGAACATTCTCCAGTGAAGCTGCTGATTTCGGATCCCACTTTATAAAGTAATCTGTGCTTGTGTCCATTATTTGCAAAGATATTTTGTCAGAAGGATTTTTTTATAGGAGGAAGTTAGAAAAATGCTAGCAAACTATCTTAAAACATAGACTATTTTAGGCCTGCAACCTATCTATTGACAATACTGGAATTGCAAGATATATCACATTATATACATTTAATATAATAACACATAGACTGTTTTCATAATCCCATTTGCATGTCAGCAAAGTTGAAAAAGTTGTCGACATCCCGGGAAGCTGAATTCTTGTTCTCAGAAACAAACACCTATTAAAACAGTCCAAGAAGAACATCGGAAAAGATAATGAGGTTTGCATAATGCATCCTATCCAAATAAACAAATGTTTATGTAGTGGGTGCTAACACATGACCATCAACTTTGGACGGGTTTTGCTACACTTGCACTTGAAGAAAGTAAGGATTTGACTAAATATATTTTTTTGAACCCATACCTTGGTTCCACTGAAAACGTCACTGGCAATGCTTCTGCAAGCGTCCACAACTCCATCTCCATTCAGCTCAAGGGCTACAACAGGGCCTGAATGTACAAAGATAACCATTTAGCAACATAAAAAACATAACTTTTTAAAAATATTTTAGAAAGTTCCTATCTTCAAAATGTAATTTACTTTATTATTATTTTCACCTGTCACATTATCAAATCAGAAAAATGTTATATTCTACAGCTGAAAGTACAAAACGATTCCTCTGTTTTTATTTATATTAATTAATAAATAAACAGTTGATGGCTCATTCATTCATTTAGTACTGTTGTATAGTGAAGAACTGTACCTACAAAAAAATTAGCAAATAAAATGAAGTTGCATCTGTATTATTTCACTTTGAAGATTACTGCCAACTGACATCTAAATTTGGTACTGTATTCAGTTGATGGTTAACCCCCATACCGAAACCACAACTGCCTTGGGCTTAGTGTGCATCACAACTGGTGGAACATACCTGAAAAATTCATGTGGCTTTTCCTCTAAAAAAAACCCTGGGAGGGCTTTACCATGAAGCTGCATTTGCTGGTTTTTAATGTGAAAGTGAGTGATTATTTGTCATTGTGAACACACCACAGCACAGCACACAGTGCACCACAACGAAATGTGACCTCTGCATTTAACCCATCCGTGAAGGAGCAGTGGGCAGCTAACAAGGGCAGCGCCCGGGGAGCAGTGCTTGTGGACGCTACCTTGCTCATGAGTACCTCAGTGGCAACTTTACCGGCCCTGGATTCGAACCTGCGACCTTCTGTTCAGGGGGCGAACACCTTACCGTTATGTCACCAACTGCCCCAAATGTAATTGTAATTGATGTCATTCATATAATTGATGTGATTTACGGTAATCTGGATTTAATACAGTGTAACTCTGTATTACTTTTCCTCTTAATTAAGAAAGCTGAAACACAAACTTTTTGGTACAGGCTCCAGTACAAAGTTCACAACCGGATTCAACTTTCCTCAAGCATCATGAGTGAAATAACAATGCACTGATACCACCTTCAATGACCCATTCTCTGAACTGACCACTGAATCTAAAGGCACCATTAGCATGCCATTTACATTTACAGCATTTAACAGACGCTCTTGTCCAGAGAAACATAAATTGGTATAAACAGTAAGTACTGATATATCTGCCGCAAAATTCAACATGTATTTACACGGTAAAACTTTGTAACAGTTAAAACTTCTTGTAACAGTAACAAATCTTTGTCAAAATGTTTAAGTCCAGTGGCGCTCTAAATGAATTTACCTTTTTTAGTCCACTCGATGAGTTCCTCTGCATTGTTCTGGAAAACTCTCTTTACATCCTCAGGATTCATGGAGACCTCTTTGGTTTGAATAAGAATAAAGTCTTTGGCAGTTGCCTGTAGACATGAAGAGGAACACAACATTAAAATAAATTTAAAGTCATTTATTTTTCATCTATCCATTTTACACTACTATCTGTGGGGCTCAGTGTTAACCTACCAGACATTCCTCTACAACCACACCTTGCATTTATCAATAAATTTGACCCTCTGGATGTTCCAAGTGTTTGATGGTAAAACTTTAATAAAGCTCAACAAATCTAAAAAAAATTGTAGTAGCCTACTTCTCCTTTTTTAACCAGCATTCTGGGTGGAGGAAACGGAGTAACTGATTTCATTTCCCGATATGGTAAATTTTTGCTTTCAGAAGAATTTTAAATCAGAATACAAAATGCTACATCAGTCTTTTTTGTGTCTTTTGATATATAAAATGAAATAAGGGAAACTCAGAGGAAGATGAAACTTTTGATCCTCAACAGTAATTCAAAAATGCTTTAATGCTTTTAATGTTAGCAAACTCTCACCTCATCAATGAGTTTTCGTGCGTTGGCTGTGGTGTAATCTCCAGCAAAGAACACAAACAGGCAAGACTCCTCACTGTCCTTTCCCCTTCCTCCTTTGGTCAGTGGCACAATACTCCTGCTTGTCTCGGCAGAAACACGTACAGACTTGAACTCGGACTCAGGATCTGGAGCAGGCACATAGTCCAACACAGCGGCATCCAAAGGCAGTAGGCTCCAATTAATTTCATCCGAGATAGGCGTGAAGTCATGAATATTGCTCCAGTTGTTGTTGAAGATGCTTAAACCTGCATCCTTAAAGTGGAAGGCTAGCTCAGGATAATAGTACTGAAAACAACCAAATTTAATGTTTGTAGATGATTCAATAACAGGCTGAGTGGCACAACACAGAAAGACATCCATTTTCTTGCAGTCTCTCGTGCGAAACTGTTGGCATGCCACCACACACTTAATGTCTTTGCAGTCTCTGAAGTACACGCTGCCTTTCACTGGACCGAGCATAATGCGGCAGTTTACACAGTCATCAACGCTGATGGTTGCTGAATGGTCAAATATGAAGATGTTGCAGTTCTCGCAGTCTTGAATGTAAAACTGTTGCCCGTTTAGTTTTCCTGGCAAGCGTCCCACCGTGGCATCCTTGACACCAGTTATCATAAATTCTTTGGGATCAACCTACAGGGATAAGGTACCGACATTAGCGTAATCATACTTCAACTGATGTGATGCCTATTAATGTGTTTATGGAAAAAAAGAAACCAGTTAAAGAAGCACAAAATATCTGCTATGCCCTCACCACAACTTTTTAATAAAACATTTAAGTTGGGCATAGAATAGAGAGATAGAAAGTGAGTAAAACATTTACAATTATAACATTCAAACTCACAACCTCTAGGTCTGCAGCCAAATATCTAACCAATAGGTCACCAAACCACAACAGCACCACACCCCACCAACTCATGACACACAAATAGCATAAAATGGAAATAAGAACGTAACAAATTTCTCATTTCCTGTGTTATTCGCTGTGCGTGTTTCCCTAATATAAAAAGTGCACACAATCGCTATTTTGATTGCATTCATAAGTTAGACATGGCTAATGTTTTGCCTCCTGCAAAATAAAAGGGTTACCTAAATTTTACAACAGTAGTATGCTCCTGTATGTATTTTGTGGGTCTGAGTCAGTTTCTATCCTACCATTAGTAACACTACTGAGCCTGAGCAAGACCCTCAACCTCAATTTGCTCCAGGGAGACTGTCCCTGTGAAAATGGTAGTCACTCTGGATAAGAACACACAATAAAAGGCTGCAAATATAATATGTACATCTAACCTTAACATGAGTAGCCAAATGGAAATCTTGTCACTGTTTTAGCTAGCAAAAATAAATAATAATAATCATGGCAACAAAAGTTGTTAGTAAATAAAGTGGAACCATTCTTTTCTCTTGAGAACCATTTGTTTTGGCCTAAAGCTGGGGTTCTCAGTTATGGACCAAGAGGTTGTGGCTTGATCCGACAAGATCAAGCCCCTGAGCAAGACCCTTAACCCCAACTTTCTCCTGAAACTTTGTCCCGTAATTAGCGGTGTGTGTGAATTGACGGCAACTGGACTTCTTTTAGGTTCCTGAGGACATTTCACCTCTCATCCAAAAGGCTTCTTCTGTTCTAAATGACTAGTTACCTCAAGACTACCACAAATGGCTGGGAGCCTAAAGAGAAATGTGCCTGTAATTAGGAAATGTAAGTTGACCTGGGCAAGAAAGTCATATAGGTCGAAAATTAACTGTAACATTCATTTGTACACTTTTCGGCCTGGGCTTTAGCCATTAGAGTGGACCTGCAGTGACATGTCTCATGTTCCCGACATGTCAAACACAGTGGTTTGATGGTTGATGTACAATAAAATGTTTGACACCACACAAAAAAGATTATACCCCCAAGAGGCAGCACCTGCCAAAAGCAACGCGGGCCATCTCCAACACACTCCTTAAGAGGCTCTGTCTCTCCTTTCAGGTCCTTATGGCAACGCGCTGCTTCCTACTATCTGCTTAAAATTTCACTCGAAAAGACGTGGAAGGAAACTAGATCTTTGGTCATCGTTAGTCTGCCACAAGGGAAGTAGACCCTCGTATTCCGAGACTATGGCAACTGGTCGTTGACTAACACCCGGTTCATGCGCTAATCCGTCACTCGGCGTTTATCTGGTCAACTGCCGCACAAACAAGCTTCTTGTTTCTTCCTCTAAGCCGACAATAAAACCGCACACGCTTTTACTGAACACAATCACCAAACATAGGTCCACAAAGACAGATCACAGACTAGCGGTGGAACAGTACTGCGAGATGAAGCTGGCTTTGTTAAAGCAAGAACACCGTGAAGATACAACCCTTTATTCAACTCGCCGCAGACCGAGGCAGGTAGACACTGAAAAAATACTAGCTGTTTGCACTGTAGACAGGAATGAAGACTCTCAACATTGTAACAAGGGGTCTGGTAAAAGCTTGAACTCCGTTAAGCCTATGATCTGATGTGGCACTGGAATAAAATGGGATTTAATATTTAGCCGATTTAAAAAGGGGCACCTAGAGAGTGATTCTCACGTGTGTAATGCCATTATTCTCGCTGCACCTCCTCTCCTATCCTCTGTTGTTATTGCTGATATAATTAGCTATTTTGGCTAACTTGTCAGGCTAATTAACTAGCTAAGCGTATGACTCGATCAGCCGAGCTGCAGCTCACCTTTTCGCGTTTGTCCCAGCTGTATTGCTTAGGCGCTTCTTGGTTACCGCTGTTGAGAGCGTCGCCACCGATGCTGTTGGTTTCGGCCACATTATTACGGTTCTCGCCCTGCTCAGCAAGCTCCTTTTTAGGATGCTTTCTCCTGGACTTTTTGGAGTAAAAACAGCCCATGTTTTAAATAACAACTAAAACGCTGAGTTAAAAAAAAAATCCCGAACCTTGCGTCCTCAATGTTAACGGCCTTAAGAAACAAGTGAGTATTGAAACTAGTTTGATAGTGACTGCTATCGATACTGCGGATTAAAAGCTTCCTCCTGCTCGGGGACGGTCACCGTTTCTGCGCTGCGTCCGAGCTTGTTTAGAAGTACTATTCCCACGTAACGAATGACGTTTGTATCCACCTCAGCCCCGATTTTACGGCCGTCTTCATTTTCCGTGGACCGCCAGATGTCGCTGTGCTCCGATGTTCCGTTTTACTGCGATACGATCAGGAAGAAGATTCAATGTCTTCCACCTCCTCGAAATATAATTTAACTCATGCACAAGATGCACAGGCCGCCGATCTGCCCTTTCACTCTGAGAAGTGGTGTATCGCAACACCGGGCGGCAATAACGTGTTTTACGTTGCTACTCGTGCACCTCATGACTCAGGACTCCACCCTTTTGATACGAATTGTACGTAACTGAACTTCCGGTATCTCGCCAGAACAGTTGAAACTATTGCGAAAGAGTTTGTGTTAAACACCGAACCTGACGGCTCACCCATTTACCGAAAATTATTGTTTTTTTTTGAGGGGGAGTCTGTTGGCCGTGTAACGTCCTGAAAATTGGGTGGGCAGTGTTTATAAGCCCCATGCTGTGAGGCTGATTAAATTAAAGAGAGATTAGGAAAAGGCTAAATCTAAAGTAATGCAAATATATAGCAAAACATTTCCCAACACAAACATTAAAATGCTAAACAATATCAAGTTTCAGAATTTAATAACTATGTATTGTGAAGTTTGGTTTGCTAGTTTGTGGGTTTACATACATAATGACAATTTACTGACAGTGGCATGTCCTGGCTTAATGGAAGGGGAAAATAGCAGGCAATGCACATTATATTATATGATTAGTAAATGGGGGAAAATGTCAAAAATGAATTTGACAATATCCTCAATAATGAAACCATGTTTTTCCCTTTCTCACATATTAAAATCATACCCACAAAGCCACACAATCAGACAAATCTCAGTTTTTAAAAAAAATCAGGTTCTTGTATTCACTTAAAATGTGCCCCACCCCCGTTACATTTTCACACACATGAGTTAGTATGGTAGCATGTCTTTTGGGAAGTAGGAACAAACTTACTTCCTTAGCTTTGCATGCACATTGTTTTATCCAGATTTCCCAACTACAGGAAGAGTTGTAGAGCAATCCTCTTAGAAATCTGGCCGTGAGCCATTGCTCAAGGGCTCATTTATAGTAGTGGAGGAGGTATCATAGAGCCAGACTTGAGAATAAACCATTGTTTTGGTCCATATTTGAGTATCCAAATAGTAACCCATATGTTCCCTTATGTTCCTGTTGTGCTCACATAGATTATACACATTAAGCAACTGTCAGCTGACATGTGCAAAATAAGTCTATCTAGCAGGTCAGCAAACAACATAAGCTACTAGTCCATTAATTCTTTACTAATTATAGGCCTCTTCCTATTTCCTATCTCTGTCCTGCCAAAAGAACCTACTATGGTCAGATAAGAGTAATGGTCAAATAAATGTATTGTTTATAAGTTTCTTTTTACCACCCACATGTGTGTTCTGAAGAAATTAGAAGTAATCAATGCAATTGGCTGGAAGGGTGTTTACAGAAATATCCTACAAACAGTACACTTTTAAAATACAGTAACATGTGCTTCTGTGCATGAATTTGATGATGAGCTTTGATATTTTATTACTTGTGCAAAGTAGACTGCAAACACTGATTCTTTGTTTAGCTTGTCTAAATGGTTATGCAGATTATTAAACAAACATTGGCCTTGCCAAAATGGTCTTGTTATAACCACATGATGGCGCTATTTCACTCAATAACTAAGTCTGTGGTTTCACAAATTATGTAACCAAACACTAATCACCTTACAGCAGTGTGACAAAGGTAAGCTGCCTACATACACTTCATTTGTTCTTGGAACCAACCAGCATGTTACTTATTTACCTAGGAATAGCAACACACACATATAACTCTCTCTCTCATACACGTAACACTGATGTTGGATCTAGTATGAAAAACTTAGCAAGTCTAAACATGTACACTTGTTGATTCATGCATATGTATTAAGATAAGGAATGTGTTATTTACAAGTGACTTTAAAAGACAGTTGATCTAATATTTTAAGTGTTGACAGTGAAATTGAGTAATTCACAGTTGCACTCTTGAAAAGTAACAATTCAGCAGAACTTAATGTGTTTAACCCCAAAAACTGATGACTCCTCATTTCATTTACCTCACAGGAAGCTGGAAAAAAGCAAAGGAAATGTGAATCCTGTTGTTTTTTAAAATCCTGGTGACAGCCCGACACAGAGTTCATGTTTTGAATTAATGACTTTCACTTACAAGTAATAAAAATACAAATAAATAATCAACAGGTATGAAAGCATTTTAATTGCAAATGACTTTGTCCCTGATTAAGCAAGTATATGTATTAATTGGCATTATTTTGCCAGTAATTTGTTTTCAACATAAATGTATGTTTATTTCATACCGTTTGCCAAGACCTAAACCTAGCTTATATAAGCTTAAGTATGTTAAAAGTGAAATGCACTACCGTGTTTTTGTGAAAATAAAAACCTGATGAATGCAAAATACATTAATACATTAACGAGTGACTTATGATCATTAAACAAAATATAAATCATTGTTCATTCTGGTGATGCCATGGACTAAAAGGTTATTACTTGCACAAATAATCACGTACATATTATCAGCAAAAAAGTCAAGTAAAGACTGATTCTACACTGTTTTATCCTTATATGATAGTATATGCAATGTTAAGGGATGAAATATCTCATAAGAAAACAAATAAATAAACAAACACAAACAAACTCTTCCCTACTACACTGACTACTTGTGGTGGTTTATGAGCCAAGAGGCCACGGATCCTAGCTACAGCACTACCACCACTGGACTCTGAGAGCAAGACCCTTGACCCCATGTTTTTGTACCTGTAACTGTACCTGTAATCAACAAAATGTAAGTGGCTCCGGATAAGAGTGTTCACACAATGTCATAAATTTACATGTACAAGCATTTTGCACCAGAGCAAGTTAAGTAAAGGATTATTGTCCTTTGATTGAAAAGATGATGCAGCACTGATGAGTGCGCAGTTTCTCACCAGCGCCCCCTACAGACGCCGCGAGCTCCTGCGCTACATAACGGCCCCATGTGTTTTAAAAAGGTTCAGCTACGGACTCGCTCTTGTTTTCCTTGGCTCTGCCTTTTTTCGCTCGGTATCACCACCACGGAGCCAAGAAACAGCACTCCCGCCCCTCGGTAGCATCCCGAGCCATGGAGGCGGCCAGCCCAGCGAGCGTGTGGAAATGTGTGGTGAGAGACACGTCGCTTTTGCCCGCTCTGATTTTCTTGCTAAGCTGCGCGTCTCGGATAAGCGCCGATGACGGAGGCGGCGGTGGCGGCGGCGGCGGTATGGAGGAACTGGCCACCGAGAAGGAGGCTGAGGAAAGTCATCGCCGGGACAGCGTGAATTTATTGACATTCATTTTGTTACTGACGCTCACCATTTTAACAATATGGCTTTTCAAGCACAGAAGAGTGCGGTTCCTTCACGAAACGGGCTTGGCCATGATATACGGTAAGAAACGAAAGCGGGGAGCGAGCTGAAAGGCTTCACACGGCTCTCATTTAAAGCCTCGCAGCCTCGTTTGAATGAGCCGCACTAGCATGTTAGCAGCTCAGTCTGCAACCTCACTTTGGTCGGTGCATGACAGATGTCATGTTAAATAAACACAAATATTATGCATTACGTTTCTGTATTCCGCCTGTACTAATGTTTTGTCAGGTTTGGGCGTATGTGTAGAAATGTGTGGGTCGTGGGGTTGGGAGAATCTAACGCTAGCATTCTGGAATGTGCCATTATTGTGTTCAGCGTTTAACTTCAAACGCGGGTCCTCTTTCTATATTTAATTGTTTCTCTGATAACCGCGAAAATATCATTTTCATTTACGTTGTGGCCTTTGGGCCTGCGTGCTATTGGAGGAAAAGACCTTGCAATAGTTGTCAACGATATTATGCTTCAGTTATATAGCGCCTTTCTGCAAACCCACGGTCCTTTGTACGATGAAATAGAAGTAAAAATAACATCCAGACATGCATACAAACAAACAAACAAACAAACCAGTTTTACAACATTGAAGACTGCATTGGAAAGAGCATATATTTGATACATATTACAACATGTGCAATTGGATCAGAGTGGGAACCATTCTCTTCATTCGAAAAGCTTTAAATCTGTGTAAATAATTTAATATGTTGTAGATCGGTAATGGAAAATGAGAAACAGATAAGTTTGTTCTTATGTGTCAAGCAGCAAAAAAGTTTGATTTAATTGGCCTTACTTCACATTAAGATGTGACTGTTGGGAGTCATCATGACAGCAATGCTGAAGTGATGTACAATATTGTGAATACGTGATTCCTCTGCAGATAAAATATATTTGAGTGGTTGCATGTTTGAGTAATTGATGAGTTTGTGGTGAAACTGCAGTAGAGGCTGCAGTACACGTGCTGCAACAGAGATCTCTTTGTGTCATGCCTCTAGTCCCATAGTCAGGTTGATTCTGATGAATAAGAAAAACTTGTATATGTGTTGAAATATTGCATGTGTGTTAAAATAGTCTTGTAATGCAGTATGGGTTTTGTTGTGTTCATCTGGCATTTAAAGGCTATGCCAGCAAGATCTAAGACTGCTTCAAAGCAAAAACGATGGGGTTGAGAGTTAGAACACACACACACACACACACTTTTGATCTAATTTGTCTCTTAACCTTATACCTAATGTCCAGTTATATATTTCCAGTATATTTTTGTGCTGTCCTTACTGTTAACCCATCCACTACTTGTCTTTCATAATCAGTATTGGAAACCCCAAATCTGTTCTGCACAGGTTGTGACCTGAACAGCTTCAGTCACTGAAACCTGTCTAGTTAGATGTTAAATAATTAAAAATAATTGGCTTATTATTTTTAAAGCATATTGCTCAGCCTTGCAATAGATTCGTGGTTGGACATAATGATTGACCAGACCTGGAACTGTCATGGTAATGTTCTGCCACAAAATAAGTAAACCTTGTTAATAGTTTGGGTAATAGTCTAATAAATGACTCTGGCCTTTTGCTCAGTGATGATAATGTGCTGCATAACACTAGGCCTGGTGTGTCAGCAATACTCCTGCTGATGTTCAGGTGCATTTGAGAGCCTCCCTCCTGCGTTTTAATTAACTTTTGTTGGTCTGACCGGTACACTGTCAGACCAATGATAAATAATGTTTTCTGTGACTAGTACTACGTCCCTTTTTGTAATGCAGAACGGAAGAAATGTGAGGCTGGGGGTTATAAGCTCAGTGAATTGAGAAACGGAGCTGTGTGCTCTCAACCCTGTAATTTGGGGGAAGTTAATAGTGAAGGTCTTCAGCAAGGGTAATGCTCCATCAGCACCATGTCTTTTGCCTCTCTACTTTGCATAACATCTTGGAGGAGAGGGAAATTTTAGCAACTGGTGAAACTGGAACTATGGCAGTTAAAATGGCAGTTAAAATACTGGATAGATTGTTGATTTTTTTTTTTCATTGTTGATTGTGGCCCCTGATGTTCAAGCCTTATGTCAGGCTACTTCTATCTTTTTTGCTATTAATGGGAGAAGCAGAAGAAACAGGATTTGATTGAATATTTATGAGCAGTGAATGTTTGTGTATACTAAGTGATTATGAGGAGATAGGAGAGGACGCAGGTTGTGAAAGTGTGCCACGTCATAGTCATCACTACACACAGTTGTGCTCCTCCCCTTAGAGAAACCTAGACCACTGAAGAAAAAGAAAACCAGAGAGCAAGGAACAATCTAAATTCCTATCAGTTGAGAGGACGTGACGTCATCAAACTGAGCCATGTAAGATAAACAGATTGTGTCCAACCAGCTCAGAAAATCTTTATTAAAAGAGAATTTTTAAAATGTATTGTAGTTCACTACTGATCTCAACATATATTTTTGTTGTATTTGTTATATTAGCTTTTACACATGAATTGCTTATCATGCTTACAAAACAGCGATGGTGTGTTATCAAAAGGTATTAACCAGAGAAGGAAACAGGCCAGTTATAGTGTTGGATGCAAATTCTGTTACAATGGTAGTGAGTTTGAGTTTAGTTTTGTACTTAGCCAAACTGGTTAATTCAAACCATGTTTGAACAAAATTCAACAAAGCAAAATAGATCAACTCCATATGTAAAACATTATCAGAAGTACAGTGCATGTGATTCTCTTTGAGAAGTGATGCTGTGTTGTTTGCGGCATTAAATTCTCCTCTTTTCTGTTTGATCTGTGTTAAGTTTAGGCCGAGCTGTTTATGTGACCAGTTTTCAGCAGTTTCGGGAGTTTTACTTCCCGGTGTTGTGGCAAATACTGCTAGGCTCATCCAGTATGCTTGCTGGATTTGGGCTTCCTCTTTTAAATAACTTGTACTAATAATTTGTTTAAATGAATCTTTAATGAATCTTTTTAATGTTAAAATGGATTGTAGATTCGATTGACACTTTCATATTTCTAATTTGCACAATTCATAGTGCAATTCTCGGAATGGATTCTGCCGATTTGAATGCAGCCTGCATAAAAAATGCAACGAATGGGAATTTGGCTGCCAGTGATAAAACAACAATGAAAAGTAGTGAGCAGTGTGGCATCATAATAGAGAAGCAAGACAGGAGGAACTGTGGAGGAAACATTGTAAATATCTCAAATTAAGGGCTTGTTATGAGCAGCATAATCCATGCTCTAATGTGAAACTATGTTCCAACATCAAACTTTGTAATCTCAGCTGCTAATTTATCAGTGACTAACCACCAAATCCAAATCTGAATATTAATTAAAATAAGTGGGTGAGTAGGTAGCGCTGTTGTTGATGTTGCTCGTCTCATGCTTTTTAGGGAAGTTTTACTACGGAGACAGTCATGAGACAAGTACTGATTCAACAACAGCATTGTATCAATAGCACCTTGGTCTGAATTTAAAGAACCAGATACAAAGGCAGTGACTTTGGTGAATCGTTGCTTGCCTAAGGTTATCAGGGAAGTTGCTGCAACCACAAAGTCTTTAATAGCATCCTGTGGTAATGTTGTAAGCTGTCTGACACCTGCTAATCATCCATTTAAACGTGTTTTCTTGTGTCGTTGTGTTGCATGGATATCATTTATCTTTAAGTATTATTGAGTTAGTTCATCTTTATTCAGATCATCTGAATTGGAATGAAGTCACAAGTTTTAGTCACATCAATCATCAATCACGTCAAATATACCAAAGATTTCCTACAGTGCCCCTGTCAGATGGATATCATTATGCATTTGACACAAGTAGAGCATAAACATAAATGTAAACTCAACAGCATTCTTAAAGAGGTCTTTTATTACCGTGTTTTCTGTGGATTGCCCTGAAGCTGAATTTCAGAACGAAGTGAATTTGAGTTGGGGATTAATTGTCATTGATCACACACCACAGCACAGCACAGCACACAGTGCACGACAATGAAAAGTGACCTCTGCATTTGACCCATTTGTGAAGGAGCAGTGGGTCGCTTTTTGGCAGTGCCTAGGGAGCAGTGTTTGGGGATGGTACCTTGCTCATGAGCACACTTCAGTGGTACCTTCACCGGTCCGGGAGATAAACCGGTAACCTCCAGATCACGGGGCCAACTCCCTAACCGTTACGCTACCAACTGCTTAAAGAGATGGCAGTGACGGTATCAAGCTTAGATCAGATTAGACATGTTCAGGTGGGATGGGTTTAAAGCCAGCGCTCGATTTAAAGGGCGTTTTTTTTAACAGAAATAATCATCATGGACAAGATTTATTTTGATTTTATGTTTTTTTTGTTCATTTTCAATAACTGGACAGTCATATAACATGTCAGATAGAACATTGGGCTGCTTCAGGTTTTCCGAACTACTGTAAAATGGAAAGACACCTGTTTTTGATTAAACCGGGGCTCGCTGATCTGATCCAATCTTATAAGGAGTTCAGTTCTTCTTTGGCTTTGACTAGTTTGTTTCCTAGATTTAAATCCTCATTCGTCTGTTCCAGATTAAGGCCAGTGACAACTGTGTAATAATAAATAGAGACCGTCCAGGCAGGCACACAACAGAAACTTGTTGCTTAAGTGAAAGGAAATTTTCACATCCTTTTTTTAATGAAATATGGACTCTGTGGTAGAGCTGGACAATATGACCTCAAATTAATGTCACGATTAATTAAACATTTTACCATGATTTACCATTACGATTAATGAACAATTCTCTCATAGTCCACTGTACAATAAATATTCATTTAATAAAATAATAAACTGTTAAAGCTGGAATATTCTTTCTAATGAAAGAGTGCATATCGTTGTGATTTTTAAATAATTGAAGGAAACCCATGTAGTGAGAGACTGGAGTGACCACACACACAGTACTTTGTTTTGAAGAGGACAGTAATTAACAAAATTTTAAAGATAATCAAAATAAATTGTATATACAAAAGTATATTTATTTGAAATTCTGAATGTTGTTTTTTTTTTTAATTCATTTTCGATTAACTGGCCAGTCCTACCCTGTGGTCACCCTGACGCAAAAACCCCTAAAGCTTTAGGCTACACCATGTGGGGATGTGCATCCTTTCTCTCTTCGCACTTCTCTTTATCAGGTCTCCCAGGGGCTTGCTGGGCTTGCAGGGACTTTCACTTGTGTTATCACGTCACTGCATACAGCTGACGTGAGCTTGCACCTTGGTTAGAACGGTATTTTTTCCTGTTCTTCTTGTTTCACTAGAAGGAAATTTTGTTTCCTGTTCCCCGGGGCCTGTGTTTGAGCACTAAGCTGTATTAGCTGCATACTAGTAGAACATAGCCAAGGTCAGTCCCTGCTCCTACTTGGCTGGAAGTGCACGGCTGGGGCTAACCCAATTACTAATGCCCCCCCATGCTGATTTAAGCCCTCAACCCAACAGCACACTCACCACAGGCCCTGTCAGCGCTCGGCCTCTCACTGTGCATGTTGACTGTTTTTGTGTGTGTGTGTGAGTTTGCATGTGGTTTTTTTGTCACAGATCCTCCAGCTTTAAATGTCTGCTGTGCCCAGGTGGTGCAATTAATTAAAAATCCAACCACATTCAGAACATCTAATAATGTAATCTTGTTCATGACTATAATTTTTATTATTTATAAAATACTATTATTATTATCTTAATAAATAATTGTCAATACTTTCTTTTCCTAATGTGTGTTCATGTATTGCCACCTTAATCACATACCCCGTCCAGTCTGCGAATACGTTTGTTTTTTTTATTTTGTTATTTTAAAATCACAAAGTCATGCACTCTTTATTACGAAAACTAACCCAGCTTTAATAGTTGGGATTGGGAGCATGCTTACAGTACAGACTTTGTCAGTGAACCATGATCCAAGTCCAACCATGATCCTTCATTAATCATAATCGACTTTAATTGTTCAACTAATCAAGATATTGATTTTGATTGATTCTATCCCCCAGCCTTAGTGGAAGCTTTGCAAATCTACACACACACACACACACACACACACACATAAATATAGCCATGCGCACAGAGCCATGTCCTAATCTAATTGTACGAGAGACTTTAGCCTGGTGATTAGAGAAATGTGAGCCGAGGCCAGCTCTCTAGAAGACCGGAAGCCGTGCCAGGCTTTAATAACGACTTCTCATGTTACACCGTCACCCAGGGTTATGCTCCGTTAATTTTTTTATGTAGCTGATCTTTCACTTAACAATGATAATGCTTTCTGAGCAAGATTGGTTTTGGAAAGTGTATTATGATAGTGTTTGTTACGGACTGGTATGTGCTCTAAATTCAGTTCTGGATCTTGGCTGAAAGCTGCTGACTCCATGTAGCAGCAACTAATTAGCATGGGAAAGCTCTACAGCAGATTTGGCACAGAAGGGACATATTCATAACACACTCGCTGAGAGAAGTTGCTGAGTGAGAGAGGTCATCGTATGAACAACAAAAATGTGTTTGGTGTGATTTTTAGATTTGGTATAAACACTGAAAAAGAGTATGGTGGAGCTTATTGGAAATAGAGACATACTGTGTCCTTGTGATGCTTTGTGCTGCAGTATGTTTTTAACTAGTAGTAATGAGATGTGCTTCTTAAAGACACTAATGTGACTAACATTTACTCTCAGCCAAGCGTCTTTGGTGCGTGTCCTTTTCAGTCAAGCTGGTCATTGGGTTAAAGAAATGACTCACAACCAGTAAAGATTCATCTGAACAAAAACATTCTGTTTTAAAATTCCCACTGTGTGAGTTTGTGAAATGGGCCTCTCGTCTGACCCATCCGTGAAGAGGGAGCAGTGGAGCAGCTAACTAGGGCAATGCAGGGAGGTGCTTGGGGCGTTACCTTGCTCCGCGAAATTACCTCAGTGGTAACTTCACGGTCCTGAATTGAACCTGCGACGCCTTGATCCAGGCCGAACCCTACGTTACACCACCAACTGCCCCCTTATCCTGAAACTGACCCGGAGCTAAGTGCTTGTATAACAAGAACCATCAATTCATTGT
This sequence comes from Distichodus sexfasciatus, assembly GCA_032718565.1. Classification (NCBI taxonomy): domain Eukaryota; kingdom Metazoa; phylum Chordata; class Actinopteri; order Characiformes; family Distichodontidae; genus Distichodus; species Distichodus sexfasciatus. The sequence goes on from JAVGVS010000003.1 coordinate 7,413,568, forward strand.
AGTCAGTCCTATCCGGCATCACAAAGCTGCTTTGTCATTTCACATGTATGTATTATTTTATACGAAAAAAATTGTCCAATTGCATGGAATGTGTTATTTAAAACAAAATCGAACAGTTCAGCACTCAAACGTATTATTTTGATCGAAATTGTCAAGATAAAATCATTTATTTGTGCTTAGACCTGCGAGGAAAAACAAGCTTTCATGCGTAAAGTCATCAAATTGTTGGTGCATTTTGGGGGACCGGAAATGGATTAAAAAAAAATGTATGTGTGTGTGTGTGTATATATATATATATATATATATATATATATATATATATATATATATATATATATATATATATACACACACATAAAAAAAATACATGTATATATATGTAGCTATATATATATACATATACATGCTCACTCTACATAACATTCAGTGGACAGTAATTTCATATGCGCCCGATATCTATCTACTTGATATGTTTTTGAGCAGTTCAGTGCAGTGATCCAGTGATCAGTATGAGACCATATCATATGGTGATTTAACACAGTCACTTCCATTCATATTCAGTTACAAAAAGCAACTAAAAAGTTGTTTTACATTTTTATTCCCCAGTTACAGCCTATAGTAGCCTGTGCTTATTGCGCTTAATAAAAGTTTGTGATGAAACCAGCTGACGTCTTTGCTTTTGCTCAGCATGGGATGTTACGTGTATGATGTCTGACCAGTGTTTTTATTTTGGCTTAATCCTATGGACTTGTTGAATCGATGTATCGTTACACCCCTAAATGTGACTAAAAGCTGTCCACTTTCCCTTCGCCGAAATGACGATGGTGCGCGTGCGCGTATGCGTGTGTGTGTATGCGTATGTACACATGAGAGCTCTAACCTTTCTGTCTCTCTGTGGACAGGTCTGTTGGTGGGTGTGATCCTGCGTTATGGAATCCCCTCCACCAGTTACCACAACAAGACGCCCCCCAGCTGCTCGCTGAAGGAGGGGCCGGTCAGCACTCTGCTGCTCAACGTCAGCGGCAAGTTCTTCGAGTACACGCTGAAGGGCGAGATCAACTCTCGAGAGATCCACAATGTGGAGCAGAACGACATGCTTCGCAAGGTGCGCCACTCCAGAATTTACACACACACACACACACACGCACACACACTCTCTGTCTCTCTCTCATAGCCTCCACCTCTTAAGTGGTAAGGAGTCAGTAGGACTCATAGAATATAATGCAGCTCAATATGTGTAAAACTATTTGGCAAAATTCTATAATGGCAAATATTGCAGTTTAACACTATTAGTGCTGGGCGATAAAATTATCTCAGTAATTTTTGAGAAAACGAGTTAAAGGTCCCATTTTCTACATTTTTCAACAAGTTAAAATAGGTCTATGAGCTCCACTAAACATGTCTCTGAAGTAGTTTGCTGTAAACACCTCTCAGATTAGGCATTTTCACCTGCTTTTTACTCCTCTATTTCAGTCCCTTTCAGAACAGGCTGTTTCTCATTAGTATTCCTACATGCAAACGAGCTGCTGCGTACACACTTCCCATTCCGGAACTGGGGTGTAGACAGCACGGCGAGAGTTTACCTCACGTGAAAATAATCAACATGACTGCTGCTAACAGACCATCCATACAGCCATACATGTTCAACACAGCACTCCGCCGGTAGACTTCTTCACTGTGATTCCTACACTAGCGCTGGTGAGAAAACATGGCGGATCAGGAAGCGCTAGCAGTTCTACCTGGTGGGCGGAGCTTCTCAGATAGGAGGGTGGAGTTATTCAGATATCCCCATATGTGACGTAGAAGTAGAGGAGAAATAGATCTTCGAGACATTCATGTTAGATCCCAAATATAAAAGTAAAAGAAAATAATTAATCTCGCCCGATTAACTTTCAGTTTTGGAACTGCTTTCCTCCCTATTGGACCAGTTGCCACATTTTCATAGTAGCGCAAAAGCGACCAATGAGATAAGAGAAAAATGCTTTTAATTGACCAATGAGAAGTGTTCTTGCTTCAGATCTTAGTGATGGGAATTCCGGTTCTTGTGGCTTGGCTCTCTTTTAAAAAAAGAGAGCTTTTTCGGCTCCCAAATCGCTCCTCTGATTTTTTCTTAATTTATTACCAAAAATAAGGTAAAATTAAGTGTAAAGTGAATTACTAATGTACTTTATATCAAATCGTTATTTATATGGCATATTATACTCAACATAGAAGAGAGTGCTAAAAAATTTTTAATAATTAGGTGCAAATATAAATACCCATCTCAGGTTTTTGCTGTATTTCCTCTCAGTGCTTCAGCAGATCTTGTCTTTCACCAGGGCCGAGGTCATGGATCTTGGGCTTGAAAAGTTTGGTGACCGCTGGTGTATACTGTCTATATTTTCATGCTATGTTTGCTGTTACAGGTCACCTTTGACCCAGAGGTGTTCTTCAACATTCTGCTACCTCCTATCATTTTCCATGCTGGGTACAGCCTTAAAAAGGTAGGCTTCTTTTGTGTAATTTGAGTAGAGCTGGGCAACGAATAAAAAAATAGACATTCAGAATCTCTAATCGACATAATTTTGCCCATGTTGATTATTGGTTATATTTTTAAAATTCTCTTAATACTCATTTTTTCAAATTCTGTTATTGCTTTCTACAATGTGTTATTTACTATCTACTTACATACTACAATTTTTTGCCACGTGATTCCGACCCATCTATTCTGCGATTCTTCTGTGTGCTACCTGAAATTATTACAGTCCTTGTCAGAGAAGTACAAGTACAAAATAACCCAAAACAAAATTGTTGTTTAAAGATTATCAAAGCAAAATGTTCAGTTAATCGTGATGCTAATTTTAAGGTCATGTCGGCCAGTCCTAATTTGGAGTGCACAGGAAGGGTAACTGCTCTGTGCATCTGTCACACTCTGGTCTTGTGCTCGGGTGGCCAGGTTTTAGTTTTGTTGTTCGGCGGAGCATTCAATTATGAATGGGCTCCCTGCTGCTGCACCCTTTACATTTTGAAAGTGACACACGATCATGAAAACGGGCACCATTATTTCTCTCTCCCCCAGTCCCCATCTCTCTCTCGCTCGCTCGCTCGCTCTCTCTTCACAAGGAAAAGTTGCTGGTCTGGTTGGTTAAGCATTTATGGCTCTCTGTTAGTAAGTTCTTTTACAGAAGCTCCGTCTTTCACTTCCTTTTCTGCATTTTTTCTGTGTGTACATCAGTGTGGTTTTTTTTTATTTAATCCTTTAAGAATGACATGTCTGAGCAACCACAGAACAGTATTATGAGAGAGTGGCATTACATCCCCTTCCCCAGTATACTCTGCAGCTTAAAGTTTTATTGAAGCTTTTGTGCGTTTATAGAGCTTTTATAGATTATGTCACACGGTAACAGAAATACAGGGAGATTCCAAACTGCTTTGTAATACACAGGCAGAAACACGTGGAACTCTGAGACGTTGGCGTTAAGGCTTTTGTGCTATTTGTCGAAACCTTTTATGTTGCAAAATTGAAACGTTAAGTATTAGCCTTGTGGTAAAGTTTAATTAGTAAAAAATTCTTGTGTGAATGAGCATACAGTCTGAGATTGATTCTGAGAGATCTGTGCAGGGTGTTGTTGGGGCCTTTTTTTTCCATTGGTTTCCCTTTATCCTGCTGCTGCTTAAATATATAAAGCCAAAATGCTGATGTCCTTTGGCTGTGTCCCAGACCACATTCTGTTGGAAATAAAAAGCAGGTTAAAATAATGCACCTCAAATTGGACTCGGTCACAGCCTGCTGAGTGAGCAGGGAGGAAGAGTGCAGGAAGTAAATCTGCCATGCGTGTGTGTGTGTGTGTCTGTGTGTCCATGTATTCATTGCATTGTGGGGACCTTTTTGTCCCCTAAAATCACTTTTATCTGTTTTTTGGGGCTTTGTGGGGACATTTGAGAGGTCCCCATGAGGAAAAATGACTTTATATAAAATGTGCTTGTTTTATTTGAGAAACTAAAAGAGGTAAAAGATGTGCTTTTAGTCATTATGGGAGCCTATGGAAAGACTGTGTGTGTGTGTGTGTGTGTGTGTGTGTGTGTGTGTGTGTGTGTGTGTGTGTGACAGAGAGAGAGAGAGTAAGAGAAAGAGAGGGTAACCTTTGGTACATTTTTGAGGCAGAGGGCAAGATGGAGAAAGAGAAAGGCGGCGAGAGATGAGAGAAGAAGGGAAAGAGAGAGGGAGAGTGCAAGGGGGAGTGCATGTTTCTCACTACAAAATGTTAACATTTAACAAACACATTTTTGAAGGAGAGGGAGAGAGAGAGAGAGAATGTGGCATTGTTTCCTGCTGGCTTCCCAACTCCAGTCAATTTTTAAGAGTGTTTTGCTGACTTTCTGCCTGACAGAAAAAGGGGGGGAAAGACAGATGGTTAGTATCTGGCATCCAGCAAAAGTGTTAGAGAAGCTAGAGCAGTCAGTACAGCCGCGCAGACTAGCGAGGGACTTGCTCTGACTGAGAATCTGCTCTTTAATCTGCAAAACAATCCCCTCAGTCTGAACATGACCTTTAGACGTGGGGTTTGTTGGCACCGTTATTACTGACAAAACCACATTTCATAGCGTCACTTACATGCTACTGTTACTGTAGACTCCTTCAGTAAGGACTTAGACCTCTAAAGCCACCTGGTTAATGCAACATCATATTATAATAGATTATTAAAGTAGCTGGCAACTCATATGATTTTTTGGATTATTTGTTACTGTGAACACAGCACACTATGGCACACAGCGCACCACAATGAAATGTGACCTCTGCATTTGCACCGGACCGGAAAAAGCTGCCCACTGCTCCTTCACAGATGGGTCAAATGCAGAGGTAGGATTGGTAAATCCATGAAGGAGCAGTGGGCTTGGACGTAAGAGTTTACAACGTGGTTTGGTGGAACTACGGCGTGTAAATGTGCTCCACTGCACTCATTTCTGTCGTGTGGTCGTATGGTGCTTGACACAGGCATTTGCTGTGTGGTGCAGTGTGTAGTAGAGGTGTGAACCTTCACTGGTCTCACAATTCGATTACAATTATTAGGTCAATGATTCAATTCGATACGATATCATGATGCTTCCCATCAATTTTTCTACATTACTTCAAATTGCATACATATCGTGCAGCCATAGTTGGTTCCGGAATGTTATTTTTAACTTGAGTTTTTATGCCGTAGCCAGAAAATCACCAAGCAATGTCATGATGTAATCCAGGGGTTTTCAGCTGCTTCTGTTCCAGGCACTACCGCTTACACTAAGCAGTCTGAGAGTGGGTGGGAGTATTTTTTTTAAATTTCTTTTTAGATATTTGCATTAAAATTCATCATGTATAAAGATGCCCAAATCATATGGAAATGTTTTAAAAATGTTAAATGGAATAAATTAGTAAGTGATTTAAGTAGTGAAAAGGGATTAGGGTTAGGGTTAGCACACTGCATGTCACGGACCACCTGCAATGCCGCCGTGGACTACTAGGGGGCAGCGGACCGCCAGCCGAAAGCGTTATAATCAATTATGTTCTGCCATTGCATCGATGCAGATGTCGGCATTGCGATTGATATGATATCAGGAAGAGGCACACGTCAAAAGAAGTGGGGCACACTCACTCACTCACACTCATTCGCACGTTACAGGGCCAATTTAGAGTGGCTGATTAACCTATAGTGCATGATTTTGGACTGTGGGAGGTAACTGGAACACCCGGAAAAAACCCCACACGAACACAAGGAGAGCATGCAAACTCTACACAGAAAGGCCCTACGGGTGACCCAGGGTTCGAACCCAGGACCTTCTTGCTGTGAACCGGCAGCGCTAACCACCGCCCACGATTCAAATAGCTAAACAGCAGAAATACAAACTCTCAGAATCCACTTTAAGGGTGTTCAAATGATCAGTGTTAATTGGAAGCCTATTTTAAAAATAACCAACAAATTAGTTATGAAAATAACCGTTAGTTGCAGCCTTAGATCAAGTGGCTCTGCTTGACTTTTCTCATGGTAATTAATCGATCTTCTCTGATGATTCCGACCTGCTGATTTGACAGCTTGTGGACTCGGTCCTGTCCCAGAATTACCTCAGTGTTACTAAGAGTGGGACATTGACAGCAAGACTCAGAGGCGTGAGACTAAGAACGATTGGTCACGGGAGACCTGCTCCACGTCATCTCTCTCTCTCTCTCTCTCTCTCAGTGTGAGCTGTCGTGACTGTGGGGAGATGAGCTAAGCGCTTATGAGTTAGATTAGACTTGGCATCAAGAAAACGCTTCTAACATGGAAATGTGGGCGGAGGGTCGTGTATTAGTATTAGCACGATGACTGGGGTGTAACAATACACTGATTTAGCGATCAACAAAGTCATAGCATGGATCCAAAATGAAAACATCAATCAGACAACATACATGTACGTGTTAATGTCCCTCGACAAGAGAGAGAGACACTTTATATTGGTAGTGGCAGTTGGCAGTGTAACGGCTGGGGAGTTGGCCCCGCGATGGGAGGGTGGGAGGTACAGCTGAGGTACTCATGAGCCAGTTTAAATTGCTTTTTGTGATGAGACATGAATGGAAGTGATTGTGGTAAATCGGCATTTGATATTGTCTCATATGGGTCTCTGACTCCTGAATTGAATCTAATGAATGTTGTAATTTTAGTTGTTGTCTTGATTTTGAACTTTTTATTATAAGATTGTAGTGTACAAGTGACTTAGTAAAATTAAGTAAATAATGTTTTCATTGTATTTTCTTGTTTCTTTCTCTTATATCCTAGACATCATGCCTAATAAAACTTCTATCACAAGGCAGAAGGCCATTAGTCGTCTTATTTAATAATTGTTGAACTAATTGCCTGATTAGTCAAATAGTCGTTATAGTGATCCATCGATTAGTAATCATTCATTAGGATTATTTTAAACTTTCCTTATTTTTAGTATTTTTAGGCAGTTATTGTGTATTGTCACTTAAACATGGCCAGGTTTTCAGTTTCAAGGGTATTCGGTGGTTTCAAAAGTTTCAAAAGCACAAAAACATTCATATGGTTGCTGCTGTACAAGCTATTTTTATGACTCATCAAGACAGAAAGTGCAGGAATTTTGTGGGTACTTTCTGGAATTATTTTATGTATAATTTTTATTCCTGACTGTGTAGATGATGGTGTAGTTGGTAACCCACTGTCTCTGTTCTCACTATTTCACTTGCCTTTCTTGTGATTGGGAGACTGGAGTTTGTGTAGTGTGAATAAGTCCACCACTTTCAAAAAGCATAAGAAATGCTCAATAAGCCATCCTGAAAGAATTTTTAGAGTCATATAGTGGGAAGAAAGCATTAGGGGACGGCGTTTATTTGAATTTTAAAAAATTATTATATTATATATTTGTTTATTTTACATTTTCCAAATATTCAATATATAGTTTAAATTTAAGTGAGTGGTTGTCATTATGAACGTATGACACCACAACGTAGCACACAGTGCACCACAACGAAATGTGACCTCTGCTTTTGACCCACCCTTGAAGGAGCAGTGGGCAGCTTTGACATTGCCCGGGGTACAGTGCTTGGGGACTGTGCCCATGAGTACCTCAGTGGTACCTTTACCAGGACTTGAATCGGCAACACTCGGATCGTGGGGCTGACTCCCTAACCGTTATGCCACTAGCTGCCTGCATTGTCTAAAACTGCAGTGTTTGCTGTAGCTGTAGCTTTTTTCATTTATAATTATATGCTGACCATTGTTGGTTTAATGCCACAAGTGCAGGTCAGTCATGGCTTAAACCAGTGTTGGACACAAATGGATTGGCAACAAAACCAGTTTGAATGATTTAATGTATACTATATAATTTTATTTTTCAATAGCTTCAAATGACTAATGACTACATCGATTTCTTATGCATATACACATTTATAAGAGACAGACTGAACATCAGGCATAACTGTTCTCAGCAAAGGGTCAGCAGTATAGACGCTGCCTTGAAGGCAGTGAATGTTCAAGGCTTCCTAATTCTTATGTGGTTACAAGTAAAATAGGTCTTTAAGGACCAGCAGAGATCTGGGTTTCTCTCCACACTGTTTTGTCAGTAGGGCCATTGAAGGGTTTAGTTGCCTTCTAGATTAGCATTCTAACCAGATGCCTCTCGCAGTTCTTGTGGGGAGGTTGGGGGGTGGGTTTTGTGGGAAACTGATGTTTTGAGGGTGGATATGTGGACAACATCGAGTCAGCTCTTTGGAGCAGAACAGTGATGCAGGTCTGTGCTCTCTTTCTCTTTCTCCAGAGGCACTTCTTCAGGAACCTGGGCTCAATCATAACATATGCATTCCTGGGTACAGCCATCTCCTGCTTTGTCATTGGGTAAGTCCATGTCAAAATAACTATATCTGCTCAAAAGATCCTACGAATTACGAAAAACATTAGCTCGACTTTAGTATTTGGGCGTATTTACAGGCCAAACCTTTTCAGCAAACTGCAAGTGCAGTGGGCAGCTGACATGAGCAGCGCCTGGGGAGCAGTGCTTGTGGACGGCACCTTTCTTAAGAGTACCTCAGTGGTAACTTTACCGGTCTGGGATTTGAACCAGCGACCTTCTGTTCACGGGGCCAATGCCCAGCTGTTACGCCACCAACTGCCCCAAACTGTGTCCATCAAACGGGGCGTTTGCGCTGGGAGTGGTCCCGAATCTTCCTTGGTTTTGGTTGGCTAGCAAGAGAAAAGTGACATTGACAAGCCCAGCTCTGTTCTAAAAGCTGAACGGATTTCAACTTGAAGCGCTCTGAGCACTGCATTTAAAAAAAAAAAACGTTTTCACTGACGTTGCTTTCCACTGAAGGCGCTTAGTGCTCTGAACGCTGAAGCTCATAGGATTTGTATTAAAAAACACATTTGGTGGACAGTTTATTTACTCTCTATATAAATAATCATCAAACATAACAGAAAACCATGTGCAAACACATCGCTAGTGTTGATAAGTAACTAACCGAATTGCAGATCTTAAGAAACAGAACAAAGGATATGAGCAAACAGTTCATAGGACACTATTAATTTATGTCTAGTTTCGATGAATAATTTTCTTACCTCCAGATGTCTTTCCCATGGCGACAGGTTGTTGTATGCTATCCAATTGCCGGAGAATTTAGCGTGTTCCCGATTAAAAACAGCTCTGTTACAATGTTGGCTTAGCGACAAGAGCTAGATGGCGCAGTAACCTATTTAACCATTGGATGCCGCTATTCCACCTCATCGTGATGCAGTCTTGTTTTACTGTCTATGAATGCGTGGCTATTGCAGGATTTGTATTTTTATTTGATTTATTTTTATCCGGGTGACGTAGTCAAGGCGGGAGGCATTTGTTGTCAGGGCAGCCGCCTTAACTATAAAGCGCTGCGGGAAACCCTGCCATGTTTGGCCACGTTTAGGTATCTGATGATGATCTCTATTTTGGTGGTGGCAGTCTAGTGGTAGGATACTCGCCTATTAACAAAGAACCGGAGTAAGACTGTTAACTCCAAGTGGCTCCCAGGAGACTGTAACTGTAAATAGGAGATGGAAGGAGTCGCTCTGGATAAAAGTGTCTGCTAAATTCCATAACTATTGGATTAATTTCTGATGATGCATCATGTCTCTTTTGAACATCTTTTCTGCTTGTGTTTCAGAAACCTCATGTACGGAGTGGTGAAGCTAATGCAGATGGTTGGGCAGCTGACTGATAAGTTTTATTACACAGACTGTCTGTTTTTTGGAGCCATCATTTCAGCCACAGATCCAGGTAACCCTCTGCTTTTGACTTCAAAAACAAGTTTGCACTGAACTTTGAGATGAATATTAAATTTCCATGTCCTGTGAGGAAATTTTGTTTTTTGACAAATGTGTTTTATAGGATGCAAGTTAAACAGTATTGATGTTATTTGTGTGTTTAGTCACTGTGCTGGCTATCTTCAATGAGCTCCATGCTGACGGGGATCTTTACGCCCTGCTGTTTGGAGAGAGCGTGATGAACGATGCTGTGGCCATTGTCCTCTCGTCGTAAGTCCTGTTTTAATCTCTGTATTTCACACACAGACTTTCTTGCTTTCTCTTTCTCAGCAAGGACATGTTTCATAACACTACAAGCAGTTTGACACTCTGCCCTGAAGGGAAATTCCTCATTCCAGTGTGAGACCAGTAAAAGAGAAGGCACTTCAAGAGTCCTGCCAGCACTTAGAAAAATGGATCTCTAGCTCCATCTCCTGGCCAAACTTTCTAACATTTCTTGAACTCACTTTTCTAGAAAAGTCCCATTTTTCTCGATGGTCCTAACTGGGGTTTTTTTTTCCAGTGGAGATAAAACCATTAAAATTTCAAATTGGTTCAAAATCATACATGACATTAGCGTTACTAATGTAATCCTGGCGTTTCTATGGTTTTAATGGTTGTGTTTTGTAAAATATTATCATTAATATTATTTTATTTCGTTTCAGATCGATAGTGGCCTACCAACCCACTGGTGCAAACACGCACACATTTGATGCCTCTGCCTTCTTTAAATCAGTCGGCATTTTCCTGGGGATCTTCAGTGGGTCTTTTGCTATGGGTGCGGTCACTGGGGTCGTCACAGCTCTCATATCCTTTATTCTGCCCATGTAACCATCAGTCTGAGACCCAGTGTTGGGATTATTTTGAGTATGTGGTGTTTTCAATATATGTTTACTTGAGTTTTCAAAAGCCTTAACTCTATACTCACGTTACCAAATTCACCAAACTGCACTATTTCCCATTACTGGAGACGGCGCTTTTCTTCCTCATGTCGTGGAGCACCTTCCTGCTGGCGGAGGCCTGTGGCTTCACAGGTGTGTTTATGAGACAGTACTCTTTAAGATAAAGATTTAATGTTGTGTTCCTTTCTCTTTGCAAAAATATATGTGGTGTGATGTGCACATTTTCGAATTGTCGAGCTCCTGTGTAGTTATATTTATTTGCATAATCGATTCTTGTTTAAGTGAACAATCTCTGCATTTGACCCATCGTAGAAGCAGCAGTGGGTAGCTTTTTGGCAGCTCCCGAGGAACAGTGCTTGGTCATGAGTACCTCAGTGGTACCTTTATCGGTCCGGGACTTGCGACCTTTCGACCACGGAGCCAAATCTCTAGACGCTACGCTACCGCCTGCACCAGTGATCTAATACCATGTAAAACGGCAAAAATAAATTGTGATTAGATTGTGAATGTGTAGGGTTTCAGTTACACTTAGGTCAGAAGAAACTATACCCTGGTTTAATTAGGGGTGGGTATTGGCAAGGACCTCACGATACGATACGATACGTATCACGATACATGGGTCACGATTAGAGCTGAAACGATTATTCGAATAACTCGAATAATTTGATTACAAAAAATGGTCGAGGCAAATTTTCTAGAATCGAAGCTTCGTCTAAGTCATTTTATTCGCTACAGCATTCTCTGCTTGTTTTTTCACACAGACGCTTATTAATGACGCACAATATTTTCAGTGGCGCAATCAAAACGAGAATAGATCCCTCTGTATGTGAACGTATTTGTGAGATATTCCGTGCACAAAAACAGAAGTAAATGCGTAAAAACGCATAAATGGCATTTTTTGCGATGTAAACACGCGCGCTGTGTTTGTGAACGTGCGAGCGCCCGCGTAAGTGCCATTACTCGCTAAAACGCCAAAACATCCCCTTTACTACAGACAAAACGCATATTTTAGCTGATAAATAACCACAACAACCAGCGTTCCACTCACAATACAGCCTTTATTGAGAATTTTTCATAGTTCGTTCCGGAACGTGCTGAACCCTTTATTGTGACGCGGCTCCGTGGCGTGCGCGGGGGATTGTGGGAAATGCAGTTCTCCTCCAGAAAGGCCAAAAGTAACTCATTTTATTGGCCAAATTGGTTCAAAATGTCCCTTGAACTTCACGTTTCTTCATTTTCCATTGAATATAACATAAAGCGTATATGACTAACTTCTACTCACACTACAATAAGCCTAATAACAAATGTATTGTCTTTTTTTAAATGTATCCGATTACTTGATTAATCGATAAAATAATCGATAGGTTATTCGATTACAAAAATAATCATTTGTTGCAGCCCTAGTCATGATATGATTATATTACAATATATTGCAATACCATACATATTGCGATATATTGGGATATTCTACAGCTCACTGAAAATGTAAAAACAGAGCTGCATTTTAACACACTGAACTAGTAGACACAAAAACATTAAGATAAAATGCATAAGATTGAAAATAAGAAATTAATGTGGCCAATCAGTTATCTGAGGCTGCATGTGGTGCATGATTCTCCCCCTCGAAAATATTGATTTTTGGAGCTAGAAATCGATATAGTTTATTGTGAAAGGAAATATCACGATATATTGATGTTAGGGTTAGGGATTACCAATACCGTGATACCATGATATTTTAGCTTAAGGTTATCATACCTTCAGAATTTCGTACTGGCCCATGCCTAGAGGAAACACATTTGTAAAAGTTGAAATGCAAAATGACTTTCTATCTACGCATGCCTTTGTATAAGTGAGTTGTAGATCATGTTTCTGTGAGAAGCAGCGATGTAGCTGAATTAAAAATATTCCTCCGTTTTAACTGGAGAAGTTTTATGGTAGTGATGTAGATGATGTGGATAAATCTTAACTCCAGGTGTAGATGCTACATTTCATTTGTAATATCATGTATGTATGAAGCGCATTCTAATGGCAGATGTAAAGAGGAGCTTTAACACTTTGTAAACTGATTCGAGGCCAGTGTCCCATCCATAATGCTAGGCCCTTACATTGTTTAAATGCAGGGTGGATATGAGGCTTAAGGCATTTTACTGTTAAATCTTCTTGTGTTGTTATTTCTTCCACACCAGGTGTGGTAGCAGTGCTGTTCTGTGGAATCACTCAAGCTCACTACACCTACAACAATCTGTCTGAGGAGTCAACCAAACGCACCAAACAGGTTCCTCTCTTTCCATATTTTGTAATCTCTCCTATTTTATCTCCCAGCACATCTCTGTCTCTCTTTCTCTTCCTCCCTCTCACTCACAATATTGACCCAAGCCCCACGGAGGGTTGCATAGTATTGGAAAAAAAAAATTGGCATCGCAGGTTTTTCTCAATATATATCGTGCTGTAAAATACTGGATTTTTCTCACCAAATTGCTTGAATAGCTCCATGTAGAAATACTGATTCTGGAATAATTTGGATGATTTAGAAGGGAAGTGCATCTGCATTAGGCTTGGGCGGTATCCAAATTTTGATACCGTCAAACCTCCTCCCTATTTTACCTCGGTATACGGTATTACCGTGAATAATTGTGAAAAGAATTGTGACGTAAGGCTCAGACAGCATCACCAAACTGTTGGCTTGTGCCTAAACCGTTCAGAAACTAAATACCAAACACTAATACTGAAACAAAATAACATGCAAAACAATATTAACAACTTTTGTTAGCAACAAATAGCAGTTTATAAAAAAGTGCAAATACAACAGTCAAACAGAATTAAATTAACATAAACATAAACATCCAGAACAGGTTTCGCGCAGAGACGCGCACACAAATCAATTAAATTAAATCAAATCACACCGCCTGAACTTTTAATAACAAAGAAGAGCAGCTTATAAAAAAGTGCAAATAGACCCAGACAACCAGAGTTGAATTAACATAAACATCATCCATATTATAAAAAGTATTGCAAAGCAATAGTCCTAAACACAGGGATCCCAAGTCTCCCGGAAGTTCCGGGAGTCTCCCGCATATTGATAGCGTCTCCCTGATGCCCGCAAATTGAATAAAATATCCCGGAAACTGGAGCAAGCAAACAAGAACCTGCACGCGAGACAGTAGCGAGCCCATCGCGCATTTGGAAGAACTGTAAATAAATCGCGCACCTGACGGAGTGAGAGAGTGAGAGAACGTGCGTATGTGTGGATCACTGCGTATTACTGCGATCCCCTCGCGCCAGTCCCCCCCCGCCCCGGACGTTTTTTTTTTTTTTTGGGCGGACCTCCCGGAAATGAGTTTTTGCAGGTTGGGATCCCTGTAAACAAAAACTTATTTCCATCTCTTGCGGTCACCTTTTTGTTGCACAATTTGCAAATTGCCTCGTCCGTATTTACCGCCTCTCCCTTCTCGTTCGGTCGAAACCCGAAATACTGCCAAACTGCAGAAGTTGTGTTCTTTTTCGAGACCACGTCACTTGGTGCGCGACTCGCCATCTTTCCCCACCTCTCTCTTTCTCCTCCACGCTGTCACGTGATGACAAGCACGCATACGCATTTTTAGGCATTAAATAAATTATATTTAATATTTAATCCTTGTCTCCTGTATAAATGCATTGTTTTTATGACGGTATAATGGTATTGAAACTGATACCGTTGCTATTTTTAGATCCCGCGGTATACCATATTACCGTATTACCGCCCAAGCCTAATCTGCATAGAAATGCACTATAAGAAATAATTTACCTGTAAGAAAATAATACAATTATGTTTTACACTCTTTTAGTCTAAAATGTCCGTTCTTGATTTCTCTCCAGGAATTCTTAAATCACATCAAATTATACCCAACACCGTTTTTCTAGATAAGTCGTGTAAATGAGGGAAAATCATGTGGCATGATGTGATTAAAGGAGCTATTTGTAAAATTGGGGCCAAAACTGGTAAATTCAAATTTAAAATACTGTTGTTTCCCCTTCCCAGACTCGAGGTTGTCAGATAAGTTGGCAGGTCCTCATATTTGGCCAGTCTAGTGTCTAACGTTACGTTTGGTATTGCCATAATTAGCGTGCTAATGTTTGCACTGTTACCACGCTGTCTCAGTGTAACATAAGTCACCGTTTTTATTTTCCAAACAAGTCACTTGGTTTGATGACCCGCCTGCACATGGGCTACATTCTATAATGGAACATGAATAACGTTATTCTACTGTTGAAAATATTTGAAATATTCATCCCTACGTCTAGTGGTGATACAAGTTCGCCAGCCGCGGCTAAATCTTAGCCGTCCAGTAGAAACTTAGCCACTTCGGCATCTGTCTTCAACTTCTCCGCTTTCAGTCGTCTCCATCTTTCGAACACATCTCAGGTGCTGATCCTCGTTTTGTTTCTGCTCTTGTCCAAACGTTTTTGAGAGTCATAGCGAGGCTTTATTAAGGTCAG
Organism: Distichodus sexfasciatus; assembly: GCA_032718565.1. NCBI lineage: Eukaryota > Metazoa > Chordata > Actinopteri > Characiformes > Distichodontidae > Distichodus > Distichodus sexfasciatus. The sequence continues at coordinate 7,428,728 of JAVGVS010000003.1, forward strand.
ACATTTGTAATCCAGAATGCCTGTAGCTGCAGCTCAGTGGTGGTGATTGGCTGGTGGAGCTACAGGCCAAAGCACAAAATCAAAACAAACACGATTTACATGCTGCAAATTAAAATTTTTTAAATGTGAATATTCTGGGTGTTCTCATTTTGTCAGTGAGATCAGTATTTTAAATGAACATGATTAATCTCTGGTGGTGATGCATTAGGCTCATTTTTTGATTACTTGCCATAAATTTCTTACATATAGCTGCTTTAAGTAGCATTTCTTGACATTAGATCTGTGCTTGCTGACTCAAAATTAATATCACAATATTTTATTCATGATATACACTGTTCTTTGATGTATTTTGTTCCCTATCCAGTTTTACTCAAAAAGAAGCTGCATTTATATTGTTCTTATATTTCACAGGAAATGCATGAAATGTCAACGTATGAAAGCCTTTTACCTGATCATACTTAGGTAGTGTAGGAGGAGGTACTTTAACTACTTAAATAGGTTTGCCAGAATTGATGTTTGTTTTTATTATTTTTAATTACTCTGCCAGATCAAAAAAACAATAATGTTTCTGTGTTCTCTTTTTATTTTGTAAAAAAACAACTGGTAAGAAGGGGCGGCACGGTGGTGCACTGGTTAGCACGTCACCGAGAAGGTCCTGGGTTCGAGCCCCGGGTCGGCCGTAGGGTCTTTCTGCGTGGAGTTTGCATGTTCTCCCCGTGTTCGCCTTGGTTTCCTCCGGGTGCTTCGGTTTCCTCCCACAGTCCAAAAGCATGCACTGTAGGTTAATTGGTGACTCTAAATTGGCCCCATAAGGTGTGAATGTGTGTGTGATTTTGTGAGTGTGTGTGACCTGCGGTGTGTTGGCACCTGCCCAGGGTTGGTTCCCGCCTTGTGCCCGTAAGTTCCCAGGATGGGATCCGGTCCCTGCACGACCCCAGTTGGGATCGATCGAACGAACGAACGAACGATCGATCGATCGATCGAACGAATGAACGAACTTAAGACTTTTAACAAGATTTGAAGAACCGGCAAGAACTTAAGACTTTTTACAAGATTTGAAGAATATTGTGCAAGAAATACGTCTATCAAATGCTTCTGACTTCATACATGCTAAGCAGGAGGTGGGCTTTAGTTACACTGGGGTCTGTGTTTAGGATGAGCCACAATCCGCAGAACTGACACTGCATGATGTGACTGCGATAGGACTATTGTCCATGGTCACTTCTCTTCCCTGTTCCAGTCTTTCTCATATGCCTGCTGACCTTTACTGTCCACCTGCAGCTCAGCGGGATCCATGGGATATGCTCAGCTGTGCCTGAGCTCTGTAGCAGCAGCAGCAGCAGCAGCTGTGGCAGTCAGGGGGCAGCAGCGGGCCGCCTTTACGCTGCCATTTCCATTTCAAGCTGAAACTAATAGCCACAGTGTGTTTGTCACAGAGCACGTGGAAACGTCTAATTTCATTTCATTTAGCAGTTTCCTCATGCCTTGGGCACTGACTATTTAAAGCGCATGAAGTGCACATTTTATCTGTCAGTGACAATTTTCAGAGACACTTTCTGAAGGCCATTTTCTTGGAAGAGCCGTGTCGGACCGGAGTGTAATAACTCTACGTTCCTGTGTGGGCAGAGCAGGAAACAGGAGAGTTAAAAGAAAAGATTAAGGATGGGGATGAGCATGGTAAGGGTGGGAGTTTTGTGATGCCGGATGCTTCCGTCTCAAAGGCTGGTTGCCAGTGGTTGCTGTAATCTCAAAGAGCGGGTTTGAAAAGAACCCCCCGAAACTCTGCGGCTTTCCTAAAGTACTGAGCGCCGTGAGAGGGCTGAGGCGGAGTGGGTGCTGTAATTACAGCACACTGGGGCTGCAGTGATGCCTCAGGAGATGTTTTTAACCCAATTAGTAGCAAATCTGCCTCCAGGAAAGCTTGGGAAGAAACCTTAGGCTAGAAAAGCGTAATGCTGGAAGACCTATATTTTTTAAACTTATTTTTCTGCCTTTTAATGTAAAATTTGGTACTAAAAGTACCAAATACCTGTCCACAAGAATGTGAAAATCTTAAATTATTGTAGATATAAAACACAACCATAAAATAATAATATGCTAGAAAGTGTAGACTCTAAGGCGTACTTGTCAAAATTTTCACTTAGAGTAAATGGAAGGAATGTATATTTTTACGGGTGGCACGGTAGTTGGCGCTGCCGCCTCACAGTGAGAAGTTCCTGGGTTCGAGCTCCTGGTCGGCCGTAGGGTCTTTCTGTGTGGAGTTTGCATGCTCTCCCCGTGTTCGTGTGGGTTTTCTCCAGGGGCTTCGGTTTCCTCCCACAGTCCAAAAAGCATGAGTAGGTTCATTGGCGACTCTAAATTGGTCTATAAGGTGCGAGTGTGATTATGTGTGTGTGTGTGTGTGTGTGTGTGCGCCCTGCGCTGTGCACCCGTAAACTCCCGTGATAGGCTCTGGTTCCCCCGTGACCGCGGTTGGGCTAACGAATGAATATACAGTACTGTGCAAAAGTTTTAGGCAGGTGTGAAAAAATGCTGTAAACAAAGAATGCTTTCAAAAATGGAAGTGTTAATCATTTATTTTCATCAGTCAACAAAATGCAGTGAATGAACAAAAGAGAAATCTAAATCAAATCAATATTTGGTGTGACCACCTTTGCCTTCAAAACAGCATCAATTCTTCTAGGTACACTTGCACACAGTTTTTGAAGGAACTCGGCTGGTAGGTTGTTCCAAACATCTTGAAGAACTAACCACAGATCTATAATCCTATAATCCTACAAAATAATATAATGACTATAATCCTACAAAATAATATAATGACTATAATCCTACAAAATCCCTGACTTTGTGCAAGTGTACCTATAAGAACTGATGCTGGTTTGAAGGCAAAAGGTAGTAACACCAAATATTGATTTGATTTAGATTTTTCTTTTGTTCGCTCACTTTGCATTTTGTAAATTGATAAAAATAAACAATCATTATTTATATTTCTGAAAGCATCCTTTGTTTACAGCATTTTTTCCACACCTGCCTAAAACTTTTGCACAGTACTGTATATATTTTCAGAAATATTTGGTTGTAGTAAGACTGCTAATGTTAGACTTTTTAATATAGTTTCAGTAATAGTTCTCCCAGCTTCCTGAAAGACTCGCATTTTTGCTCTCATTTTGAGTCCAGGCACTGACCAGTTTAGAGAAATGTGTTTTGTTTATTCAACACTGTGACCTACGTATGAATCATTCAAGCACAGCACAGCCATCTAACTTAAGGCATGAACCAGAGATTTTTTTTTTCCCCATTTCTTTAAATGAATCTACTCAGTGTGCCAAAGATAAGATTGACGAGCATAAAACAAGGTGATTCCCAAAAAGCTGTTAGCGAAACACTTGGCATATCTCAGCACATTAAACATTGTATCCATAAGTGAAGGTCAAAAGAAGTGGCAGAAGCAAATTTAGGCTATGTCCACACGTATACGTTTTATGCGTTTTGGTCTTTCGTCCACACGTAAACAGCGTTTTGGGTCAGTGAAAACAGAGGTTTTTTGAAAACTGCGTTTCTGTCTTTAGGTGTGGATAAGAAAAACGAAGATTTTGAAAAACGGACCGTTTCGCGTCACACTGCGCCACTCATATGATGTCACAGCATGCGTCGTGTCTACATTAGGTTTTAATCTACAATGCAAGGCATGCTTTTGACAGCCTTTTTTGCAATTGCGTGTGGACGGAGATATTTTTGAGAACGTGCTCGTGTGGACACGATAAAATTTTTTTAAAAAAACGGAAAATCTCTGTTTTCAGAAATACCCGTGTACGTGTAGACATAGTGTTAATTTATATACAGTATATATCAGCATATCTTATTTGTTACTTCAGTAAAAATGTATGTTTGTCTTGTGTAATTTCAGCTGTTTGAAGTGCTTCATTTCCTGGCAGAGAACTTCATCTTCTCCTACATGGGCCTGGCTCTCTTCACCTTCCAGAACCACGTCTTCAGTCCCATCTTCATCGTGGGAGCATTCGTATCCTCTTCCTCAGCTCGTAGTTTCACATGAGGATTTCACACAGAGGGCAATCCAGTGGAGTGCTGTATGCCAGAAACCCCATTAGCTTTAATCTGTTACGAAATACTTATTACTCGTATATTAATACGAATTTTTGGATGTGAGAAAGTCAGAAATTGTGCCTCATGGAATATTTTGGCTGTGCTCAGTATTCATTTATGTAATACCCTGCAGGACATCAACTAGAACTAGAGAAGTACTTAAAATATAAGACATTTACCCATTAATTTCCAGCTATCTTTTCGCTCCAAGTCCGGTTATACAGTTCCTATGCTGGTGCTTACTCAGAAGTGTGTGTATTCATTTCTGTGTATTTTTACTTAACTCTCTGCTAAATCAATAGTTAGCCATCTTTATTGCCCGAGCCTCCAACATCTACCCTCTGTCCTTCCTGCTTAACCTGGGCCGCAGGCACAAAATCGGTGGCAACTTCCAGCACATGATGATGTTTGCAGGTACTGTTTTATTGCCCTAATGGCAGTCAAAAGCATTTCCGTTTAAGCCCTTTTCTGCACTGTTAGCCATAAATTTCTGCCAGGGATGGACAGGATCCAGTCCAACGTAACCCTGTTGCTAAAGTCTGCGTGCGTTAGTGGTTCACATAGCTTTTTATACAGTGAACTTTGTGAGCATGTTTCTCTGTGGGATTCGTTTCCCTGACGTAGCAGATTTATTTATGACCTCAAATAAGCAGCGAGAAAGCAGACCGCAATCTGGAGCAGGTCCTTTGCAAATATCAAGTGTTTGTCCATGCAAATAACTTTCAAAAATGAAATGACTGGTAGCTGTAAATAAAACAGGTTTGAGTATAAAGAAATGAAATGACCATCAATTAAAAATGTGTAAAACCTGAGTTTTGATCTCTTGCTGTTTAGTTTTTGATTATGTTATGAGCTTGAAGTTCAACATTTTTGATCTATACAGTAGGGTTTGTGTATTTTTGATTTTATCTTGTTCCTAAGGGAATTTCCCAAAGCTGGATTTCAATACTAGATAATCAGTGACAATTTGTCATTGTGAACACAGCACGGCACACAGTTCACCACAACAAAATGTGACCTCTGCATTTAACCCATGGGAGCAGTGGGCAGCTAACAAGCGTCCGGGGAGCAGTGCTTGGGGACGGTACCTTGCTCATGAGTACCTCAGTGGTAACTTTACTGGCCCTGGATTCAAAGCTGCGACCTTCTGATCACGGAGCGAACACCCTACCGTTATACCACCAGCTGCCCATTATTTGACACTTGTGGGTTAATTTATCTGACTATTGCCATGTCCAGAGAGAAACGATCTCCTGTGGATAAACACATGTACTCACAAATATATTCAAGATTCTTTATTTGTCAAAATGACCAGTTTACAAGAAACCTACGAGAAAAGTTCAAGTTAAAACTAAAAATAAAATGAAGAGATAATTATGTTCCTAGGAAGGAAGGAAGGAAGTCCCAGAGCAAAGGGACGTTGACTTGTTTATTTTGCCGTCTCAGGTCTACGAGGAGCCATGGCGTTTGCGCTGGCGATCCGTGACACGGCGACCTACGCCAGGCAGATGATGTTCACCACCACCCTTCTGATCGTCTTCTTCACCGTCTGGGTGTTCGGTGGAGGAACTACCCCCATGCTGTCATGGCTGCACATCAGGTCAGCAGAAATACCTTTCTTTTCTTTCTCCGCCGGCCTGCGCGGGTGGCCAGCAGGAGGCGCAGAAGCTCTCCATTGTCATAAGTGACCCCTTTGCTCTGTGTTGCTTTTGTATGATCTCCATGGTGACTGATGGTCTGAGGTAAAAAGAGGTTTGGAGAGCACTTCAGCGTGATGGCAGTTGGAATGGAGAGGGCTCATGTTTATGCTGAACTTCAGAGCAAGTTTCACAACGGAAGTGGGGCCGAGCAGTTAATCGGAAATTAATTGGAACTGACATTCAGAACGTCTAATCGATGTTATCTTGGCCAGGAAGGTTATGTTGATTATTTTTAAAAAAAATTAATAGAAGTCTGTTGTTACTTACTTTTTCACTTTCTGTTAATATTTTTTCCACTGTGTGTTCATGAAATATTACATTTAAAAACATACTACCGCGTGTGCTGTCGAGTGACAGTCTGCTGCTATATCTGTGTGTGTTTCCTTCCGTTTAAAATTTTTTAAATCACAAAAATACCCTCTTTGACAAGAAAAAAACATCCCAGCCGTAATATTTACACTACAAACCTTTTTCCTGAACTCTGAGGACAAAAAAACGAAATGAAACAAAAACAAAATAATTGTTCCTAAATTGTAATCAAATTAAAAATGTTGAGTTAATTAATTTTTCAATTGATTAAAAATTTCAATTTAATTGAGTTATTGATTTGAGCTCATATTGGCCAGCCCTAATCTGAGGTGAGTTTGGCGACTACATGGTTACTGCAGTTGGGGGAATGTACAGAGAAGAAAATCTTTTCTGACCAACGATCAGTATTTTGGTGTTGTGAAAGCAGCTTGACTCTTGCATATTGGGACACCTCCCTGCCATCTTTGGTGAAGAAATCCAACAGCAGATCATGTCTGCTGGAAAAAGGAGAGGTGGAGTTGTTTTGTGTGGTCTTGCCCTCTCTTAGCAGAAGCTGCTCGTACCTCCCACATGCTGATAATCAGCGCTGCTCGTCCTCAAGTGAAAGAGGATTATAGCGCAGTGATGCTGATGACAGATGCTTCATGGGATTGAAATGCTCATGGTAATTTCTGTATAGGGGCTACGTGGTAAAGAAGGTATACAATGGTCTAGTGGGCGTGGTAATTTCACTGTAAACAAAGAGAAATGAATAGGGAATTAAAACCTCCATTATTTTTTACTTTGTCATGCTTTTATCTTTAGGATGAGAAGCAGTCATGTCTCTCACTGTACTGATTTAATAAGTGGTTTTACGGTGAATCCTATCTCACCGCTTGGCCCTACCCCTCTGTTTGCTCATTCACGTGTAGGGGGAGGGTGTCCCATTTGTGACCCTCCACGGCAAAACCAGTCGCTTGTCGCAACGGAGGTTTCCGAGAAAAACGAGCGTTTATGTTGCGTGGGGTAAAATTTAGGATTTTTTGTTTTTAGTGTTTTGAAACAGTGGAAGGTCTATACTGTACTGTTGTGAATATAGGGTGGCTGAAAAACTTACCTTTCCATCCTGGCGACTTTGTTGAGGTGAGGGAATTCAATTCAGCAGAATGTTAAATGTTTCTGTTTTTGACCGCTCTACTTCATGTTCGCTAAATCCTGGTTGACTGGCGTGGCTTCTTGAGTCCATCTTCGTCTCGAGTTCAGTTAGCCCTACGCGGGTAGGCTATCCGTGTGGCTGTGAATGCAGCGTAGGCTACATCAAAATACAAAGCGTGGCGACGCTTTTGGCGTCTGTGAGTGCTACGTCGATAGTCAACTTCAAAGGCAGATTTCTTGTTTCTCACTTGGCGTGACAGGAGAAACCCGACTCATTTGAATGTTGATATCGCAGTCATATGTCGTCCGATTCATCCGATATAGGTATCGTATTGTCTAGTTTGACTTTGTTTTTTCATAAACGCCACAAAAAGAATCACTAGTATGGTGTTGGCCGCTATAATACTCTATGGACAAACGCAAAAAATGGCAACATCCCACCCGATGGAAATGCAGTTAACACTTCGCCTCACGTTGTTTCGACAGGTTTTTTTCGTTGCTAATTTTAAAAAAGTGCAATTCTATAAAAGTTGTTTTGTTCAGACTTCAGCCTCATAAACAGCGCATTAAAGTGTAAATAACAAATAACAAGCCTAATGTAAAAAGTCATGTTTAATAACATTGTTAAAAATCTTATGATAGCGATATATGTCCTCTCTTTCTCTCGCCGCCGATCAGAACACATCTCCACCGTTGACAAAAGTTTCATTACTGAACGACGGCGCTATTAAAGACGTTACGGTACGTTTATAGAGGGTCTGACTTGCCTTAAGTCGACCCAGAAAGAACACGTCACGTCTGCCTGCGTAAAATTCACACAGACTAATGATGACGCATCACGTTCATGAAGGAGTGTCTCATTTCATGGGGGTAGATTTGAACCCCTTCCCCTTTTCACTCCATGCCAAGGGCCAAGGGGTAAAGCTAAGGCGTAGGGCTAAGGGGTGAAATGGGATTCACCCATAGTCTTCTTAGTGTTAAAACCGTGTTTTATCTTGCGCAATAATAATGATGCTAATAGCGAGGGGAAAGAATTAATTAGATTTTGTATATTTTTGTGTGATCTAATAGTATACTGTATAACAGTTCATATTTAACTTATGAGTAAATAAATTATATGTAAAAATGAAAGTTTGAAAAATTATGAATTCAAACAAAGTTAAAAAAGCGTTAGACTGTAATGGGGTGGTAGTAACTCAACTTTAATGCCTAGAAGTTGATTTAAAGAATGACTAGTATGTTGTTGTTTGCTCATGAGTGATAGTTAGAATATATGAAACATTTATTTAGGAAGGAGGAGTGTAACTAATATGCTTATGAATTAATTAAGAGTTTGGAAATTACATTGGAGAGATTAAATTAAACAGTGGAGGTGTATTAGAGCTTGTTTCGTGAATTTGTCAAATGTCAGAATTTAAATCTAGAACAAATTAGAACTTGATCCCCCATAGATTCTTAATATAGCTCAGCTTCAAAGAGCTTGAGACAAGAAGTGTAGATGTATCAGTACTTTCTTTGCAAGACTTTTATCTATTTATAATTTCAGGAAATCACATCTTTGTCATAAGCAGTGAAGGAGTTAAAATGTCAGAGGCCCGTATAAAGCGCTAGATGACAAATGAAGCGGCATTTCTCATTTTAATGTATTAGTTTTAGTTTCCGAATAAAGCACTGTGATATTAGTATGCTAGCTATGAAGCAGAAAGGGTATTTGTTTTGTAATAATCATTTGGGTGATTGAATACTAAAAAGTAAAAATACAGTCATCAAATGACAATAATTCTTAAGCATTAATAACCCCAGGATGTGAAATTAGAAGCTTGATGTGGTGGACATGCCCCTTCTTTTATGAGGATATTAAACTTAATTTGTTCATTTGACTTGTGGAAGATGGAGAGGAAGTGCGCCTCTAATTTTCTGCTTGGTTATGTCATCCAGTAATAACATTTAAAAACTGCAGTGTGCCCAATAAATCTATACATGCACAGTAATATGCTGGATGATGTTGCAGAATCTGTGGGATCTTATTTCTTGTTTTCTGCACAGTTGCACCAGTCCATGAAGGGTTTAATCCGGTCTTTTCTCTGTGTGGGCTCAGTCTCAGCTCGTGTATCTGCCACATTGTTAAGCTCGGTAGTTTTGTGGTGCTGGTCCCACTTATAGCTAGCAGAGTGGGAAGCTCTATGGTTAAGCTGATGGGGCTGTGAAATGCTCCATTTAGAATTCTGAATGCTGTGACTCTTGCAACACCGTCTCCTGATGATGTGGGCAGTGGGGTGTGAGCTCCAGCTCGTTGGTGACTCCTGTTGGGACAGAAGCTTATACTAGGTCTGGGCAGTTAATCGTAAATTAATTTTAGCCAACATTCAGAAGCTCCAATCGACCTAATCTTGTCCTTGATGAATATTTAGGTTATTTTTTTTAAATTCTGATTTTAAATCTTAATCCTTAGGGGTAGTAATGATATTTTATACTTTCCCCAATTATTTTAAAATCGCAAAGATAACAGTGGAGCCTGTTCATAGGTCAAACTGTGTTTGTGGACTTTGAGGGCAAAAATACTATCAAAATTACTCCAAACCAAATGAATCATAAAGAAAGTAAAATGTTGAAATAATCGTGTTATTGATTTGAGGTGGGATCTCCCAGCCCTAGCTAGTACCATTATCAGCCTCAAGCAGTTGTTGCGGAATGGGGTGGGGGTGTTGGGAAAAGCTGTCTAAAGCTCTGTCTTAGCCACTCCAAGGTTAGAGTCTAAAATTAGCTCCGACTAACACCTACTTTATCCCCCTGTGTTCCAGCGGATGGGAGTATCATAGCAAACGGTGAACATTAATCAGGAGTTGTTGAATGTTTTTTACTCGTTATGGGTAAAAATCTTACCTTCAAGGTCAAGGACTTCAACCTCTGTCAGAAAGGCAGGCTGATGGAGATGACTTAACTGAGTAATGAGTGAGAACCATCTGTTTAATAAAATTACTACTTTTGTGAGTTAGTTTGCATTATTCAAGAATTGTGATTTAGGGTCGACCGATTATCGAGGCCCGATATAGATTAAGCAGTGCAGACAATGAATGAATGAATGAATGAATGAACGAACGAAGTTAGGCATTTTGCAGATTATCTGTGTCTGTGTTTAATTTTGACCATCACCGATATCAAGATTTCAAGATGCTCTCACTGCCATCTTTTCTCTCTGTAGCGTTTGCTCTTGACTCACTGCTTCATTTAACGTCCCGCCCACAACAGTCTCTGATTGGCTATATGCCACACGAGTAGTAATCAGTCAACGCTGAGGCCTTGTCACACTCGCACACAAGCGCAGCGTGATGCTCCAAGAAGGAGATGAGGAGAGAGAGGAGAGTTTCAGCTGAATCTGGTGTTTGTAAAATTCAGAATTTTGTCAGAGGTTTTTTTGTTTTATTCCAAATGTTGGTTATCGGCCCTGCTAACTTGCAGTAATCTGTATCGATATCGGCCCTGAAAACCAATATCGGTCATCCTCCGACTGAAATTTTTACAGTTTGCTCTCGTTTCACAGCTGAGTTTTAATTCCTGAAGTAAATGTAAGAAGATTATGCTAGATTAATAATTCTGTGTTATTTTGGGTATTTTCATATATATATATACACATAATGACCTGTTGCTAGTGCAAAATCTTACATTTATGTGTTGGATGTTAGAAAAGTGGGGTCAAGCTTGGTGTTGCTCTACTCATAAAGCAGAGGCTCAATGGAACACTTGTATTAGATTGAAACTATTAAACCATGGTATTTTTTATCAGTATTGAGACTGAAAATGTTGGATTAGTGCATCACTAGTTCTTTAGATATTTTCTAGATATTTTGTGTCTAACAGTTTCTCATCCCTGTGCATTCCTGGCCTTTAAAAAAATCTCGAATTTTGTCTCGCTAAAGAATTCGCTGTAGTCTAATGGGAATTCTGAGCTGAGCTAAAATTACAAATACTTGCCCTTCCAAGTAAAAAGGAAGCGGCTTGTAAATATAGTCCTGTGTACGGAAAGCATGGAGGATGGAACCTGCCGGGCGCTGGCAGGAAATCAGCTCTCCAATTAAGAGTGACCTATTCACTTATATCAACGGACGACAGTAAGAGATTCAGGTTTAGGACACAATGTGACCATCTCTCTTTCTCAGCTGCCCCGTGATGTGCTGTTTACTGATCGATGTTCCAGGTCAGCCTGTGGTTTTCAGAAAGTGGAGTTTTAATCCCTGCTGCCGTGTTCCATGCGTGTGCATTAGAGACGGCGATTATAGTAGGTACGCTACAGATGCAGTGAAGCAGGAGAGTCAAAATAAGGAAATGCATGAGCACAGGCAGGAAAATGAAGCAAAACCAGTGACATTGCTTTGTTCCTGAGACCAGGTGGAACTCTTTCTTCATGGAAGAGATGAAAGAGAAGTATACAGTACTGTGCAAAAGTTTTAGGGAGGTGTGAAAAAATGCGGTAAAGAAAGAATGCTTTCAAAAATGGAAGTGTTAATCATTGATTTTCATCAATCAACAAAATGCAGTGAATGAACAAAAGAGAAATCTAAATCAAATCAATATTTGGTGTGACCACCTTTGCCTTCAAAACAGCATCAATTCTTCTAGGTACACTTGCACACAGTTTTTGAAGGAACTCGGCTGGTAGGTTGTTCCAAACATCTTGGAGAACTAACCACAGATCTATAATCCTATAATCCTACAAAATAATATAATGACTATAATCCTACAAAATACTATAATGACGACAAAATAATATAATGACTATAATCCTACAAAATCCATGACTTTGTGCAAGTGTACCTATAAGAATTGATGCTGGTTTGAAGGCAAAAGGTAGTAACACCAAATATTGATTTGATTTAGATTTTTCTTTTGTTTGCTCACTTTGCATTTTGTAAATTGATAAAGAAAAAAACTATCATTATTTATATTTCTGAAAGCATTCATTGTTTACAGCATTTTTTCCACACCTGCCTAAAACTTTTGCACAGTACTGTATAGATGTAGTCTCTATAGCAGAAAAGAACAGAAATATATCATTAGCTGTAAATCATTGTTAGCTAAAGGGTCTAATTGTTATTGATGCATTCACTTGATCATCAACAAGCCCAAAGTAGTGATCCAAAAGGAAAACATTGATTAGGGATAATACATACAGTAACATCACCTTATACTCAACAGAGGACCGTTTATATTATCTATAATATTGTTTTTTATTTAAATGTCTAGATAAGCTCAGACATTTAGACATTAGATTTAAATAAAGATAACATTGCAAAACAAAAATGTTAAATGATACTTTAGTTGCTTTTTGTGAATCGAATCAAAATTGTGTTGTAGAGGATGTTGTGATACTGTCAGACATTTAGTTGTTGTCCATTGAATTGTTATAATATTGTGTAATATCGTACTGTAATAACACTTTATTTTACACCGCTATTGTTAGCTGTATCAACAGTGTGGTCATTCGTCAGACCAGAGAATCCTTCAGAAATTGAGTAGGTTTGGACTAGGAGTAGGAATCGAAAACTGGTTCCAACTGGTCAATTCCACCGTGCTAAAGTGCCACAGCCCTCATATGGAATGCCCTCATGACGAAAATGTAGTTCTCTCCCAGAAATGAGTCAAAAACGAGTTGTAGGCCAAAATGAGTTCAAATGCTCAAAAACTGCCAAAACCTCTGTATTTCTTCATTTTCCATCAACCAGAAAATATTTCTTCAATTCTCTAATGTTAGAGAGCAAACAATAAATATAGAACAATGCATTAATTGTTATCGAATAATTTTATTCTACATCCAGATGGATTCCAAATGGATAAAGACATGTTTCCCCCTGCACTAACTTTATTTTTCATAGAATGTCTCTTATAATAACAACTCTGAATATGAATATGTTGATGTTCACAGTCTTGTGCAGACATCATTTTGAGAAAAATAAAATAGCTGCTTTTGGTGAGGAAAGCTGCTTTTTTCACACTCAAAAACTACTCAAGAATCGATAAGCGAACTGATAAGGAATTAGATTGATGGACAGAATAGACAATGGCATTGATATTGATAAAATCATATCAGTTCCCAATTGGACATGGTCAGTACTTGGAAGGAAGACCCACTACGAAAGCTGGTTGTTTATGGAAGTGGTGTGTGGTTGGTTATTTCAACATCCCTGGATATAAAATTTAATTTAACTTTATAAAAAGTTTTCTAAAGAATGGAATTGAATGGAAATTCAATGTCGTTTCAAAATGGCCTACAATAGCCCTTTCAAATCTGGCCTCCTGATCAACCCCTATGTCCCCTAATTCTCTTTCCTGCCCATTCCACCTCCTCACCTATGTGTTGTGACAGTACTGGTGCAGAACGACGACCTTCACGGTGGGACTGCACATTGGTGGTGCTTGAAAATGACTGTGTCAAGCTTGTTGAGTGTCTAAAAAATGCTATAGAAATGTAACTGTTATTCATTCAGTAGCAGATGGCAAAAAAGATCAGGCTTATATAACTCTGAGCGCAAGTTCTCTGTATGTAAAATATGGCATAAAAGATCTTACTTGTTTTGAGTAAGATGCAGCATGACCTCTGACTTCTTCTGAATTCGCTCACTTTTGTGTCGCTGCAAAAAAGTACAGCTTCAATTACTCAGTTGCCAAAGACATGACGATGGCTGTCTGTTCAGGGGGAACGATTTACTACTTTGTAATATCCGCCTCCTCATCCTCAGCACTTCCTCTTCCTGTGAGTCACCAGATTCATCCTGCTGGATGTTTTGCTGTCTGCAGGCTTGCTTTGGAAATGTGGTCTAACACTTGCCCAGGTTGGTTGCTGTATTGCTCGGAGGAGAGAAGAACTTTCCCATCCTCCGTTCCCAGTGAACACTCTGTGGAAAGATTTGAACCTAATTCTGTAGACGTGTAAACGTGGTGTGCCATTTTGCATAGATGTGTTGGGCTTTTACAAGAGGTACAAGTTCATGTGCCCCCCCAACCCTTTTCGCTTTCCCTGAGTGTCTTTAGTAAGATAATGTGAGTGGGGGAGACCATTAAACGTTGCCCTTTTAGCATTTATTCGCTGTGTTCGCCTGCCCACACTTGGTGCATTAAAACCTTGAACATGCCCTGCAGGAATGCCACGAGGAGATATAAAGGTTACACTCTGTTAAGTTTCCGTGTGTTAGCGGTGCTTTATGTTAGATAATTAAACTTTCCTTCACCACTGAGGCGATGCCCACATGGTGGAAATATATGATGTCTATTTGAGGAAAGCATAATTCTAATACATGGAAAATTCACATAGCATGTATTATTGCTCTTGTATTTTAGATAATCATGGTAAAGATCTGATGGTAAAGATCATATAGGCATCAAATGCTGATGAGTTTAAACAGAAGAATCTTGGGTACAAGGACAGATTAATATAAATAAAATATAGATTGGTTTTTATGATTATAGTATAATATGGTGGTTTCAAGGCAAGGTCAAGTATGGCTTCAGAGGCAACACAGGTTTCAGGGTTTAAAGTTCCTTTTTGATTGATCACAAATTTCAGAATATCAGAAGGTCTGGGCATGTCTATCTGAATATGGACACAAGTAATTTGATGCACAACAGTTTCTTGGAGAATTTCATTGTCACGTTGTCTCCATCAACCTTGTAAATGAGAATTGGCATTTAAAGGTAGTCAAAAGTGTTTTCTCATCAAGAGATCTCATCAGAGCCATACAGTGTCAGTAAAATGGTCTCTGGGACAAACTTGTGTAGCTTATTCCGTGTTCTCTGTTGAAGGTCTAATACTATTCATGCACACAATGTTCTCTGTTTGTGTCTCTCACACGTGCACATGCACACTCTCCCACCCTAGCTTGACTGGAGTGGATTTCCCGCTCAGGGCTACTACAGGCTAATCAATGCACAATTAAAACAGGCTGTCCGATCATTCGTCGGAAAATACGGGCAAAGGCTCTGCACGTAAGAGAGAGAAAGAACAGTGATTCCCTCGATGGTGAGGCTGTTGCTTTAGTTTTGCCAGACAAGCTTGGCTCAAGATTAAAAGACGCTTTTAGTTGATTCTCCTGCGAGACCACAATCGATGACTGGCTTTTAGGTCTCGCACTTGTCAATGAGTTTCCATTGTGCTGGGGGAAAGTAGACCTGAGCTGTGCGTGGCTTTGTGGAGCCCGATTAAACTCTTTTCTTCAGAAAACTATTCACATGTCTATTATTTGGACCCAATCAATTAATGGCCCTTTAATTGCACAGAACATTCACATTTGGTTGTGGAAGTTCTTCTCGCAATCACAGAAAAGCTAAAATTCTAAAAGCACCTTATGTCGTTTGCAGCGTGCAACCTGCCTCCTCCATTGATTACACAAGCCTTTTTTCCTTCTCATTACACACATGGGACATGCATGGGACACAAACATGTTTGCATCATATTCTAGAAATACGATTCGTTTGCTGCTTTCACGTTTAAATATTTAAAGCAAGTTGCAATCTCAAACGGTGAAGTTCCTTTAATCTTTAAATTCTATAATGAGTTTCTGCTGATCACTGGTCACTATAAACCCCCAGCTGAGATTGATCCTTTTAAAAGTTTCCAGTGGCAGTGTTCTTCTCTTTAATTCACTGCTGCAGTAGAAGACTGACCAGACAGCGAGTCTCTGTTGGTCAGAAGGGTCTAATTGTGACCGCCTACGCCCTATAGGCCAGGACCCGGGCCAGGAGTCTTGCCCTACCCCGCCTTCTCCTTCTCTCCGTCTCTCTTCTAACCTGCCTGGGCTTGCCTCCCTCCAGAACAGTCTCAAGAGGTTCCTCTTCCTCTGTAAACATGGCTGCGGTGCACACAGAAGGCCAATTGAGAGCTGGTAGAGGAATGTGGGCCAAGTCTCCTGCAGTTCGTCCGGGCTTTTCTCTGCATGTTGGAGATAATGTCTACTCAGGGGAGACTAGATGCAATCTGAGGTTACAGAGCACCTTGATTAGCCCTTTTGAAAGTGGCGTGCATGAAACCTTCCTTTCCCAGCTGATCAAAAAGAGTGGTGCTTTGAATTTGAGTCATAGACTCGCACATTGTGATTCTACACTAACGGGAAATTAGAACAATGTGATTAGAACAGTGGTGCTAGTTTTCTGGCATGACATCACAGGATCAAATCTGCGTAAATCAACCTTCAAAACGATACCTATATCGAATGAATCGGACGACATATGACTGAGATATCAACATTCAAAGGAGTCGGGTTTCTCCTGTCACGCCAAGTGAGAAACGGAGAAATCTGCCTTTGAGGTTGACTATCGACGTAGCACTCACAGACGCTTGGTGCGGTCGCGGCTACGTTTGTATTTACGGTAGCCTACGCTGCATTCACAGCCACACGGATAGCCTACCTGCGTTAGGTTAACTGAACTCGGGAGACGAAGATGGATTCCGAAGAAATATCTTCACGCTAGTCAACCAGTGGACTTAGCGTAAATATTGAAGTAGAGCGGTCAAAACAGAAACTTTTAACATTCTGCTGGAATTGAATTCCTCACCTCAAGAAAGTCAGGTTTTTAGGATGGAAAGGGTAGGTTTTTCAGCGAAATTTATTCACAGCAGTACAGTATAGACCTTCCACTTTTTAAGTATTTTTTTCTCATGATTGAAGCAATACAATGTCCACATCGCAAACTCACTATCTACGAAGTGATATCATAAATAAACGACATTTATTTTTCTGTTATTATCTGTAAGTGCAAAAGACAATAATAGGCAGGTCAAATAGCTCAGATAGGAGAAAGAAAAGGCAGTGTGAGGTAGACCAACGAAATAAATAAACAATACAACAAACAAGTTATTTCACATATGGCACATGACGGAGATTAGGGCCTCCCCCAAAAAGCAATTGGCTCCTAAATATTTAAAGTTTATGGACCAATGGCTCCTATTTAAAAAAAAAAAATTGCCTGGAGTTGGTGTGTACAAAAGATTAGCTTACTGTGTTTTCTGCAGTTCTACAGTTGACACATAGTATAATGTAATATTCTGTTTAAATGCTGTTTCTACGAACAAATGTAGGGAGAAAACGTTTTTGTTTTTTAATGCCGTCTGTATTTGCCAGTATTAGTGCTACAAGTAATAACTACAAAATGGTATTTTAATGACTAGTTATCTTTAGACTGCCATGTTCTACTGTATCCTGTACAAGTAATTGGACAATGAGATGAGGAGTCAGTGTTGCCAGCAGTCATACCACCTACGGTTCAGACTTGGTAATCCATCTGAAGTTAAGTAGGTTTGGACTTGGCCAATACTTGAATGAGAGACCAAATAGGAAAACTGGGTTTCTGTTGGAAGAGGTGTTGGTTGGACCAACAGGGGGCGCTATCCTGTGGTCTGTCTGGATCTCAGTGCCTCAGTGCTGTAAAAAACGGTGTCGTCATTTGGATGACATGCAAAACTCCCTGAACTCTTTGTTGAAAAAAGATCCCTGGGTATATTTCAGAAAGAGTAGGGTTTCAACTCAATGATGACCCACTATGGCCTTTTCAAATCTGGCCTCCCCCATTTCTGATTGGATTAGACAAGCCTCTTCACCACCTTGTCTAATGTGTGGTGAGTATAGTGGTTCAGAATGGCTGCTGGAGCATCGTCCAGATGGAACTGCTCATTGGCTATGGCTGAAGTGGCTTCACATTGACTCCGTAAAGCACTTTGGGTGTTTATAAAAGCGTTCTATAAAAGCAACATTCATTCAATGTTATTTTAACTCGGTACTTTTGCAAAGTGGACTTGAGTCGAAGGTATTTTGAAATGAAAGTGCTGACTGAATGAACCTGACAGATTTAATGTTGGGTTGTGTACGTCTGATTTGGGAGCTGCTTTTTTTTAAATTTAAGAATTACAGCCGTTTTTAATCAATGCTCACCCCATTTTAGAGAAAAGAAAATAGTCGCAGAGTTCACTGCCTGGATATTCCATGGCTAGCTGTATGACATCTCTGTATTAACAAATGGATGAAGTGACGTCCAGAGCTTACTCTCTGGGTGTCTTTTGTACCTGCACTTTGTCACAGTCCCTTAACAACAGAACCAATAGAAGTCACATTATCAGTAACACAGACCTTTTTCTGGGTCAAAAACCATTATGAACCTTTTTACTAAGTTTACATTACAAGAACAGTAGAACAGATGGATTATAATCAACTCTTTGACACTGTTGTTAATAGAGATGCAGCGATCCAATATGTGGATCTGATATCGGCCCGATAACGACTCAAATAGCTAGATCGAGTATCGGTGCCATCGGACCGATATACGAATGCACGCATGCTCAATTGATTACGTTTGGGAAGTTGCACTGTGGTAAAGCTGGTTTATTCTTCAACATTCGTGCTGATTCATGCATATTGATATGACAATGGGCCAACACACTACAACCAGAAAATCAAATCACATGATTATAATGTTTAATTTCCTTAAGTTCTCACTCGCAGTCTCTATGTTCCTGATGGTTTTAGCACAGCGGAATTGGGGACCGTCAAAAAATTACATAACTTTGTTTAAACGAATAAATTTTGAGATGTAAATAAATAATAACTAATTTAGCACATACATATGAGTGTAATTATGACATTGTTTTAGTTAGGAAAATCAAGTAAATAAAGTATTTCCTTAAGCTTAACAGAATAATCCCAGTTATGTTTTCAGACATTTTTTAAAGCATAATTTTCTGTTTTCTTTTTTTTTTTAAAGACAGTGTCAGATTTGTAGCGTATCAGCAGATATCCAAATTTACAATATCGGTATCGGTCATAAAAAAGTGGTATTGTGCCGTGTCTCGTTGTTAATAAGCAAGTTGTCAGAAGCTTAGCCTCACAGGTGACTGGTTAGCCAACAGACGACCACAGTATAATAGAACTGAATAACAGCACTAACGATCTCTCAGGTTTCACAGGACAATCCTTTGCGAACAGCAGATGTATAGAACATTGTCCAGGCTGAGCTGTGTCAGAGGCAGTCGTGATGAAGGAAGCAGCATGACATCACTTGGATTACAACAACTGCTAGAGCAACTAGGGAGTTTTAAAAGTGCTAAAAGTGGAACTTTGCTTTCAGTAACAGGAAGCACATTTAGGGAACAGAAAATCTTTATTAGAGAAATGGTTAAATTGAAATTACTTTTAAAATAAAAATTTTATGGATCCTTTTATGGATATTTTATGATCCTTTTACACTTTGGATGGCTCTTATTATTTTTAACATGTTTCATTTGAACCAGTTTCCTTACTGTTTAAAATCATGCAAATTGATCTCTTCCATCTCTTACAAAAACACTTTATAGGTCAACATAGGTTTTAAGATGGTTTGTGAGGGAAATTATGCTAATTTTCTGGTTGTTTTAGATGTTGGCCAGGTCAGAACATAACATTACTTCAGATGGTGATTCAACGCCAAACATTTCTAAATACAGCCTTAAGCTGATCAAATGAGGCTAGTGTTTTTGCAGTGACATAAGGTTTGTCATTTTAAGTGCTTTCCTCGATACATGGAAATAAATCAGATGTGTTTACTGTTGTAAACGGATCAAATGGCATTACCTGCGGGTCCACTGAGGCCATCAGTGGCAGCTGATAAAGTGTTCCTGTGCTGTACTCAGGGTTGGCCAAGTATCAGATGCAGAAGATGAGAGACTACTGAGACTGTGCCGGTATCTCAGGTAACATCACACCACTGGGAACCTCACTGACTTATTGGTGGTTGTCACATGCTGGAGTTTCAGGCCGTTTGGGGAGCAAAGGCGTGTTGGACAATGATAAACTCTTGATTCAGGAAGACAGCTTCCTGTTACATATCCTCCTAAACAGCTGTGCCTTTATCATCCGACTCATCTTGGATCCAGTAGAAAGGGAAAGCTTATACCAGGTTTTATGATAACATTTTGTTTTCATTTTCACTTCTTTCATTTACAGAACATTTTTTGAAAGCTTGATTTTTTTTTGCTGACTGCCAGCTGCTAGAATATATCATTGTTGCTGAGGTAAAGTACGATACTGGAATTGTAGCAGGGCTAACTAGATAACGTAAATAGATAAGTTTTCGGCAGCTTGATAAATTCTGCCTTTTCCACTAGAGCTGGATGATGCAACTCTAAATTAAAAGCACCGTATTTTTTGCACCACATTGCCAAATGCAAATATTTTTTCAGATCCATTTTCAGCAATTGCTTATTTTTATTCACACAGTTTATTCTTTTATTAACTTATTTGGATGTAATTGCACAGAGACAACTTTGTGATAAAGGCATAAACAATATTTCCACATTAATGCAAGACAGGCGTATAGATGTTAATGCTTGAAAGCAGAATTTCTGACTGTACTTAGGTGGTGTAGAAGTAGGTGCTTTAGCTACTTTAGTAGGTTTGACATTAAAAGATAGAAAGTGTATCAACATGCTCTTTTTTTAAGCTTCATTTTGTTGATAAATTAAACATGTGAACAGTGAAGCCACTGAAAAGGTAGATTTATTTTCAGACGATGCATTCAATGCCTTGATAATAGGGATGCACCGATCTGAAGCATGGATCGGATATCGGTCTGATAATCACTCAAATAGCTGGATCGGGTGTCTGTTGCATGGAGCTGATCTATGGAGCCGATATGTAAATTGTAGGTTTTTCTACATTCGAATTTCATGCTAATTAACTACATATAGAAATGACAATGAGCAGAACAAGCAGCGCAACGCACTACAACCCCAAAAGCAAATTATACGCAATTGTGACCCTCCACAGCAAAACCAGTTGCTTGTCGCAAATTTTCAAAATTGAGTTATTATGTTTTCATGAAAGGGCATAAATCAACCTTCAAAACGATACCTATATCGAATGAATGGGACGACATATGACTGAGATATCAACATTCAAAGGAGTCGGGTTTCTCCTGTCACGCCAAGTGAGAAACGGAGAAATCTGCCTTTTAAGTTGACTATCGACGTAGCACTCACAGACGCTTGGTGCGGTCGCGACTACGTTTGCATTTACGTTAGCCTACGCTGCATTCACAGCCACACGGATAGCCTACCTGCGTTAGGTTAACTGAACTCGGGAGACGAAGATGGATTCCAGAGAAATATCTTCACGCTAGTCAACGAGTGGATTTAGCGTAAATATTGAAGTAGAGCGGTCAAAACAGAAACTTTTAACATTCTGCTGGAATTGAATTCCTCACCTCAAGAAAGTCAGGTTTTTAGGATGGAAAGGGTAAGTTTTTCAGCCAAATTTATCCACAACAGTACAGTATAGACCTTCCACTGTTTTAAAACACTAAAAACAAAGAATCCAAAATTTTACCCCACGCAACATAAACGCTCGTTTTTCTTGGAAACCTCCATTGCGACAAGCGACTGGTTTTGCCGTGGAGGGTCACAATTATGCTGTTTCATTTCCTTAACCACATCAGCTCCATCTGTGTTCCTCACTGTGCTTGTTAGTGTGCACGGCTCTCATAGGGAAGTCAGGCATTCACTAAAGTGTCCTTTATATTTTATCTGATAAATAACAAAAACAACCAGCGTTCTGCTCACAATAAAGCCATTTGCTTGATGTTTTCATTGTTTATTCCGAGACGCGAGTTTGACGCGTTATTGTGTGGAACGCCATCTTGCCAAAAATGAGTTGTAGGCCCAAATTAGTCAATTAATCAGAAAAACTTTTTTTTTTTTACATTCCATAGTGTTAGAGAGTAAAAAATAAATACAGAAAGGTCCAAATGGTCCACACTAAGCCGCAGAATATCTCTACATAATAAAATTCTGCATTCCAATAAAACAGACACTGTCCTTATGTCCTAAACACAACAACATGAGGCGTGTAACTTCTACACAAACACTACAATAAGCCTAAAAACAAAGGTTTAGACAAGCATTGGAAAAGGTTAAAAAAAATATCAGCATCGGTAACGGAACTGAAAAAGTTGCATCCCTACTTGATAGTAGTACTTATTAATAATATTAATATTATTTTCAGTTTAAAATCAGAAGTATGTAGTAAGTCATGGTGACAGTAATCACTTTTTAAAAATATAATTCAGTATTAGTGACTGCTTAAACTCTGCTGCCAATACTTTTGGGACATAATTACACCAAGCACCATATCACCCCAACCCTCATGCAGCTTCATTGGCTGCCAGTTAAGTTTCACATATAAAATCCTCCTCCTTACCTACAAATCGCTCCAGGCTCTTGCCCCCCAGTATTTATCTGATCATCTCCATCCTTCCACCCAGGCAAGGTCCCTGCGGTCCTCTGACAAGGATCAGCTCACTATCCCACGCACCAGACTGCGGACCTGTGGTGACAGAGCTTTCTGTGTTGCCGCTCCCACATTGTGGAACAACTTACCTCGGCACATTCGAAAGGCCTCATCACTGGCTTCATTCATAAAATGTCTCAAAGCATATCTACTCACTACAGCTTTTGGTCTCCAACCCCCCCTCCCCTAATTGTTTCTGTTGAGCGTCCTTGGGCTTTCTGAAAGGCGCTATATAAATCCAAGTTATTATTATCATTATTATTAGTATTATTATTATTATTATTATTAAGCACCAAGTGAGGTGGGCCACTTTCTGAACCAACCAACAATAGTGAGATAAAGACCAAGGAGCTATATTGGAAAAACTTCCACTTCTCAACGGCGGTAGGTCTGTATCACTCTTGAGGACTGATCTCAGCCTCAGTTACAGACCAAGGTTAACTTGCATGCAGGTAGTTATACAACTGTGATCATTTCTGACCCCGTTCTTTTGATCCTGCTGTGTTTTTGGAGAGACCACCAGCGAAGGTTCTTGCAGAAATTTCCATGACTTTTAAATCGGCTCTAAAGAAGAATCAGCCACTTGGAAAAAGAAGGTATGAAAATAACGCTCTGCTATTTCTGAAGGCTCTTTCTGGGTGCTTCAAAGGGAGCTTTGGCCCCATTTAAGAGGACTCGGCTCCCCAGAGCCTTCCGCTGAATTTCAAGCGCTATACAGAGGCTTCAAAAGCAGCCTGCTCCACCGTCACCAGCAGCCATGGAGAGCTGCCACACGTCCTCTCCATAGGTGTTTGTGTCCTCCTGACGCATCGGAGGAGTCCTGCCAGAGCTGTATTTTAAGTGTGTGTGTGTGTGTGAGTGAATGAGTGTATTGGAATGCTCTCTTTTCTGCATGTCTGTCTGATTTTCACACTGCCGTGTCTGAGTGCGTGTATGCCAAGCCACACACAGACACGCTGGTGTTCACCACCATCACTTCTTTACCAACAGAAAGCCCCGTTGAGGAAGAAGAATTTTCTTGAGGAAATGTCAATGAAAGCCACCTAGAGCCTTGAGTGCATACGTTTGTGGGAGGAGATTCTGTCTTGCGCTAGAATCTTTCTGCAGTGTTTAACTTTTTTGTCTGAGCAAGTTCTGGCTGCAGGGCATTTAAAACTCATTTTGCCTACCTATTGCTGCGTTTCTTTTTTTGTTTTCTTTTACTCTGCCATGGGAGTGGCTTCATATTAAATTCCTGCTCTGCTTATGTCATTTTTCCATAGTGGAGTTATTCCCGTATTTCCCCACCCCGGCCCCACCCCTTGCCAAATCCTTTCTACTTTCCCCCCCAGCCCTCCTGACCCCCAAACCCACACACCACCCAGCCTGCAGGCCTGCTTCCTATAGAAATGTCACTCCTTTCCCTTCTGCCGTAATCTATACTTTCACACTCTTTTTCTCCCCGTCACTAATCTCCTGTTTTCTTACCGTAGTTTCAAGGATTTCCTCTCCAGTGCACTTCTTTCTTGTCTCTTTCTCTCATCACGTCCCCACTCCCGCCTCAGATTCTTTTGCTTCCTCTGCTTTTTCTTTGTTTATCACTGCTCTTTTATTCTGCTTGACAGCATGTACACAGAGTCCACTGCATGTTCTGGTTTAATAAAAGGTATTATCTTCTCTTTAGGGTTTGAGGCGTACATACAGTATATGTGAGCACGTGCAGAGAAAATGATCATAAAAGGCAGGAAACGTGGTTGAGAAGAAAAGGTTAACGCCGAGTGACCTCCCGCTTCCTTTTAGAACCCTCTCGTGCGGTTTGGGGCCCTGCAATGGAGATGTGTTCTGCGACTGCTCATAATTTTCAGGCCCCAAACCCCAGTTCTAAGCAGTGAGCCCCATTCACCAATATTCTGTTTTAATACAACTGTAGAATTGAAGAAAACCTGTGTGTGTTCAGACTCTGCTTAAAGGCTTCTAGAAGTGACAAAAGTTAGAGGCACTTGGTGGCGTAATGGTAGGGTGTTCACCCCGTGATCAGAAGGTCGCAGGTCCTGGGCCGGTAAAGTTACCACTGAGCTACTCATGAGCAATGTACCGTCCCCAAGCACTGCTTCCCGGGCGCTACCCTTGTTAGCTGCCCACTGCTCCTTCACGGATGGGTCAAATGCAGAGGTCACTGTGTTCACAATGACAAATAATGACAAATAATCACTCACTTTCACTTAAGTGTTTGCCCGACTGTTTAAAGCCAGGCCAATCCAAAGGTGTGGAGAATCTGAGCAGTGACTTGGTCTGGCCTGCCTAAAATGTTCAGTAGTAACCTGTTTGTGAAGGAAGTGACAAGTCATAAGAGACTACGTTTTGTACTTTGGCCGTTGACCACGTGGACGGTTGTCAAATCTCAGACATGCAGCGCTTAGGATAATCCAAATCCGCAGTCCTACCTGGAAAATAAGGTCTGCGCAATCCAGTGAGCTATAAGCCTTTCCCTCCTGCCCACAGCACCTATGCCCGTACCGTGCCCTCTACTCATCACAAGTAGACAGAAAGCAAAGCTGTAATAAACTGCCCGAGGAAGGAAGGATGGACTTGGACACTATAATGAAACTTCCCTCCCCCATCCAGCTCCGGTCAGAGCGTATTATAGCGAGGTTGGTGCATTTTGTCACTGCTCTAAAGGTCAGTGACATTCGGGTCATATTTCACCAGTCAAATAAATCCTACGTGTGAAAAAAGGGGGAGGGGGAGGGGGGGGGGCAAAAAACAAAAGTGTTCAAATGTGTTCTCTCTCTCGCAGCTGGAAACGATGAGCGGCAGCGGGTCCCACACCGCCGGCATGGTGGCGAGAGTTTGTTTGCGGGAGCCGATTATATTTCTGTGGCTTGTTTTTGCTTTGTCTTTTCCCACCCAGTGAATGCTGACTAATCTCTGATGTTCCCATGGAGTGTCATATGAGCACTCTGGTTAGCCAGTGCTGGAGCTCACGCGGGCACTGAGATCGCTGGGATCCCCCCACTAACAGCACTCCTCGACTCTGCTGGAATGTGCAAACTCATTAAAAGTCATATTCACAGTGTTGTTGGAAATGAGGGACCTTAGTCACTCAGCGTTAATGAAGACCTCTAAGATTCGGGCATGCACCAATATTCATATAATTTAAGATTTGTTCTTGGGTGAGAACCAAATGTATAATGTACAAAGTACATATTGCAAAGTTATTTATCAAACATTTTGTTTCAACTCTAGTGTAAAATAATCTTAATCTATTTAAATGTCAACTTTCTTAAAAACACATAAGAAAACAGACAATATAGCATGTATATGTAAGAGAGAGAGAGAGAGAGTGAGCTTGCAGCAAGCACATGGCCCAGGAAGTGACCAGGCAGTTTAGAATGTGTGTGAGGGTGCGAAAGTCTTGACCGGGTCGACTGAAATGCAGCACAGCAGTGTAAGACCAGTGGCAGCACGGACACACCGTCTACACACTGGAACATTAAGTGTCTTACCTAGCAGGGAAACATGGTGATCAGAGATTCTACAGTCAGTAGGAGAGCCTGGCAGCCTGTCTTTTAACAAGAGACTGAGAAAAATTCTACTTTTACCAGAATGCAGCATTTGAATGGAAATATAAGGCGCCTCTTTGCCAGAGTGTGTTACGATTCTATTTTTAGGGACGGTCTCCCAGGAGCAAACAGTGGCTAAACGGCATAGTCCAGGGCTCCTACAGTAGTTTTAGGATGTTTAGGAATTTAAACCCCAATTTTACAAACCTAGAGTTACACTCACCTAGAGCCTTGTTCCACCATTCGCCGTCTTTGCTCTCCAATAAATGCCAGTTAAAAAGACATCCAAAAAAAGTTCTTGTGCAAACACTACTTTGAAGGTTTTATTTGTGTCTCATTTCCCTCAATTTAGAAATGAATTTACATTGCATTTATCAAGTGAGGAAAGAGCTCAAGATTTAGAAGTCCGTCCATCTGCACGACTATGTATCACTGCAATTAAGGTGTTATGTCTGTATTTGGGCAATTAAATAAAAATGAATTAAAACAGACATTTTAATGGATCTTATCGTGCCCATGTTGATTATTTTGATTATTTTTGAAATTCTTTTGCTTTTAAAAAAAAATCTATGTTTAATGCTGTAATTTTTAAATTCTCAGCATGTGTTCATGTACTGACCTTTTAAAAGAATCTACTGCGCCATCCTGTCTCGGATTACATCTGTGGGTTTCCTTTGATTCTGTTGAAATCAAAGATAGTTCTTGACTCTTTCCTTCGATCGTTCTATCATACCTGAGCATATTTGCACTACAAACTTTGTCAACTGTGAGTCCAAAAAACGGAGCAACAAACCCCCAAAACGAAACAGTTTTTCTTTATTTTAATTGAGATAAAATTTTCAGTTAATTGTGATACTAATTTGAGGTAATTTCACCCAGCTCTAGTATAAATGTTATGCTTTGAACTCGGTCTATCTTAAGCGTGGCTGAGAGGTCACAGGTCACTTTCAGTAAACTGACACATTCTTTCATTTGGTGGAAGCCCAAAGGGTCACACACCCGTGACGTAAAGCAGTCCACACAGACTAAACAATTGACGTGTGTGTGTGTATGTGTGGTTTCTTTCAGAGTTGGAGTGGATCCTGATCAAGATCTTCAGCCATGTGGTGATAGCTTCCAGGTCCTTCATGGGGTGAGTGCTGTCTCAAAGGTCTATAGATATTTGTTCTTTCCCCTAAAAACTTTATACAGGGAGATTTAAGTTCTCCACCGCTGCTGCTCCTTCACCTCAGGATAAACTGCATGTTGATTAAATTGACAGGATGTTCCTCACCTCAACCCAAGTGCTGGGACCCACAGAAAGCCACCTCTGTTGGGCCTCTGCAAGAACACTTTGTTACCTTATGATCAGATAAGCAGCACTTGCCCGAGGAATAGAAGAGTTTCTAACCACAAGGACATGTGCACTGTTGAAATTGACGCTTCCTTTTGCATTCAGCACGAGTGAGAAACATGTCATCAGCCCAGACCCCTTGCATTTTACCATATATAGTTGTCCCGTAAATGTACACAAAAAGTGAAGCAAACATAGTTGGTCACATTTTCTATACACACTTTTTTATCATTAACTTTTACAATTAAGGTATTTAGCAAATGCTCTTATCTAGAGCAACATCCATTTTCCGAATTTCTCCCCTGGAGCAACTTGAGGTTAAGAGTCTTGCTCAGGGACCCAGTGGTATTAACGCTGAAGGTAGGATTCGAACCCGCAACCTCTTGGTCTAAAGTCGAGCGTCCTAACCGCTAGACCACTACCACCCACAGCTTCTATATGTTCCATCAGCTTCACCCTTCAGACAGAACACAAGAAAGATCACATAGAAGTCATCTGCAAAAGAACAAAGCAGAGAATATACTTTTCATGTTGTCTTAGATCATTCGGGGGAAGCAGACAAATTCTTTCTTTGTTTTTTACTTCTTTTCTTCTTTTTACTGCCCGTTATATCCACAGTTACCCCATTATATGTCCATGTACCATTTCTATTTGTAGTATAAGGGCCTGTGTGCAGCAAACACGTTTTTTCCGCTGACAGGGCCTATCTTTAATACATATCATATGAGCGAGGTCCACATCCGGCCCTTTGTCTGTCCCTGGCCGGCCCGCCTGAGGACAGCGTGAAGTAACAAATTAAATATAAAAATCCTAACATAAGTAGTGTACTTAATGCAGACCATTCAACTGCATTGATTTTATTTTGAAGATGAAAAATCCAATAATGTATATATTTTGTGGTCAAAAGAATGTACTCTCAAAAATATAATTATATAACAATATATCTCCTGTTCCGCACGTTTATAGCTTAACCGTAACCTCTAGTATTAACAGTAGGAGCTAATCCTAACCTTGTCTGTTTTTTAAATGAAGTTCAGTTGAGCGGAGTTGATTACGGTCTATTGGTTCGGCCCTTCATGTCAGTTCAGATTTGTCTTGTGGCCCCTTGAGAAAATTAATTGCCCGCCCCTGGTTGTGAGCATTGTCAGCAGAAAAAAAAGGTGTTTGGTAGACACAGGCCTTCAAGATCTATTTCAGGAAGCATTGTTCTATATCATTTTATTCTTTAGTTTTTGTTTCTTGTACTGTCTCCTCAGCTTAATCTCTTTGATCATTTCGGCTTTGATTTGCACAGTCTTAGCACTGGATCGGAATGCATTTCACTGTGTTATACTTGTATAACTATGTACATGACAAATAAAGCATCTAGAGAATTCTACTCAAGATTCCCCGCAGCACCAAAAACCCCTTTTTAGCTTTTGATTTCTCTCTCTTTAATCAAAGATGAGAGCACTGGGAGACATTTCTTATGATTATTTCTTATTATGTTAGAACGTCCTGCCTGTGACCCAAATTATACAGGACTGGCAGTTCGCGATGCACGCCGAGATGTTCAGTGTTAACCACAGTGATGCTCTGTGATCTTGCCTGACAGCTGAGCGTTACCTCTGAACATGATGTTTTTGTGCTGAGAGCAGCACTTACACCACATAGGGAGTAAAAGTCTAGTGATTTCCCGCCCATTTCACTTGCACTGTTCTCTCTCTCTCTCTCTCTCTCTCTGTCTGTCTCTTTCTTACTTTAGGATGGAAGTCAACAGGAAGGCCAGAGTAAGACCAAGCAGGAGAGTGCCTGGCTTTTCAGACTGTGGTACACTTTTGACCACAAGTATCCTTCAAACATGTCATTCGACTGCCTCTGTGCTGTTCTTTTGCAGGCACTTCCTCAGGGGAGCAGCTTCCAGGGGCTCCGATCGCCAGTCACTTTCTGATGTCTATTTAGTTCTTTCGTTTCTCTCTCCAGCTCTCTCTCTCTCTCTCTCTCTCTCCCCCCTTCATTGTTTGTGCTTGCCATACTGGTGGCGTCGCTTCAGAAATAAGGGTGAAAGAAGCCACTTGACGTGTTGCAGTAGAGCCAGGGGGAGTGAATAATTTCAGTCTTTAGTAAGTAAGCTGTCATATCATTAAAGGGAAACTGCAGGGGAAGTGCCAAAGTCTTTATTTTCACACCCTCTCCCCTGCATTTCCCGTGCTCTCTCATTGTCTCTCTCGCTCTCGAAACCTCACTTACAGCTCCACTCTCGCTCATCCTCTGGCCTCTTCTACGTTTGTTGCTGCTGTTTACCAATGAGTAGCTTCTTTAATCAGTATCAGAGTGGCCAAATTGTATAAATCTCAAATCCCTAATTTGCTGCTCTGTGTAACAGCTCGACGCTCTGCTGGTGTTTTCTGATTTGGGTGGTCTAAAGTGAAATAAATTTTAATAAAACTACTTTTCAGGGTTGAACAGAAGGGGAGGCAAGCTGCAGATGTGGAAAATAGCTGCAGCAAGTAGAAGTTTAAAACGCCCACACACTCGTGCACGCACGCACGCACACACACATCCATGCTTTCACATCCTGCAGCTGACCCAGCTGACTCACAGGTTGTGTTGTGAGGCTGCATGTTTGTGTGACGCGTTGCTCTGGTTCACTGAGGGGTTTTTGTTATGGTAACAAACTTCTTTGTGGAAGACGTTTCATGGCAGCACTTTTGTCAGCATGGTGCTCAGAGAAGCTGCAGGATGAGTGTGTGGCATAGATTATTATGCTCTATTGGAAAACACTCTGTCTCTCTCTCTCTCTCTCTCTCTCTGTCTTTCTGTCTTTCTCTTTCTGTCTCTCTGTTTCTCTCTCTCTCTCTCTCTCTCTCTCTCTCTCGCTCTCTCTCTCTCTGTGTGTCTCTCTCTCTCTTTTTCTCTCTCTCACAAAAGTGCAAGCCAGAAGAACAGTCAGCAATGAGATGCAATCAGGATTTTACAGACTTCTAAACATAGCTCGTATGTATCTCCTCCTCCCACCTCTGGACAGGACAGCTGTTCGTGTGACAAACCGAGCGAGTGAACGTGTTTGGGGTGTCTCTTAGTGATTACGCAAATGGTGGTGAGCGTTCGCTGCGCTTAATATTCCCCGAGCGATGATAAAACGTGCTGCGATACTGCTGCTTTATTGCCGTCCTCCGCTCCGCTCTGCCACGAGGCCTCGTCCCAACACAGCAGCCTCTATTTTAAGCACGGTCTTTTTTGTGTTGCATTGACCCACATTGCCTTCCTTTGAACGGAGCAGGGATCAGTCTACATGTGTCAACCAAACAAAAATAAGTCAGACCACTAGGGAACGGTCACCTCATGTCAGACTCAAACTTCAACATTAATAATTAAACTTATACTGTATATATATGGGCTGGGGAAATACCTAAACCCAGGGTTAGGCCTAAAACAAGGGTTAAGCTAGAACTATGGCTAAGTAAAAGGGTTACACCTAGGACTTAAATAAGCTTTGATCCTGAAGCTCTGTTGATGTTTAAATGCACAACCAAGGATAGATGTTCTGCTAATGTTATAATAAAGCCTAGACTAAAGTCAGGGTTAGGCAAGGCTTAGGGTTAAGAAAAGGGTTAAGTCTAAGACTTAAATAAGCATGGAACCTGAAGTTCAGTTGATTTTTCAATGCACATTAGATTTCCTCTAATGTAATAAAGCCTAGACTAAAGCCAGGATTAGGCTTAACACTAGGGTTAAGCTCGGAATACGGCTAAGAAAAAGGGTTAAGCCTTGTAATTTGTTATGCATTAAACCTGAAGCTCATGTTTAATTGCACAACCAAGGTTAGATGTTCTGTTGATGTTATAATAGAGCTTAGACTAAAGCCAGGGTTAGGATTAACACCAGTGTTAAACTAGGCTAAGGGTTAAGACTATGAAGTTGGTTAAACCTGAAGCTGGGTTGATGTTTTTACATGAGGTGCTCAGCTGATGTTATAGTTAAGCTTGAACTCTCTCAAATGAACTTGCTTTGCTTTGTTAAATGATGTAATTTTACTGCAGTAACTTTATCAGTGTTGTTATCCAAATCAATCCTCTCAACAATAAAATGTGTGTTGGCTGTAATGGCCATTTGAAAGGCTGTATAGCAGTGTAATAAAAGATCTTCCCAAGTAAGCAAACACCACGTTATGAGAGTCTTAAATCTCAGCTGGTGCTGTTGGATTTGAGGACAGTGGGCTTCTTGGTTCTGTAAGAAAGCTTTTCATTTTCAATACTGATTGAAGTGAAAGGACGACGTGCTGTGTAGAGTTTGATCTTCATTCGTTTTCACATTAAAACCAAAAAGCAGGGTTTTTTTGGGGATATTCATGTCCAAAACTAAGCACTGCCGCATCACAGTGAGAAGGTTGGATCCACCGGTCGGCCGTAGAGGCATTCTGTGTGGAGTTAGGTGTGCGCGAGAGTGAGATTGTGTGTGTGCGCCCTGCGGTGTGTTGGAGCCCTCCCAGGGTTGGATCCTGCCTTGTGCCCGTAGTTCCTGGGATAGGCTCTGGTCCCCGCGCGACCCCGATAGGGATGAAGCGGTTCGGAGAATGAATGAATGAATGAATAAATACTTTCCAAAACTAAAAAGATAGGGTCGTTTTTCATTTTTCCTTAAATAAAAAATGTAAACAAGGAAAATGTGCATCAAATTCCACTTTGGTTTGTTAAAGAAAGCAGATATTATAACCTGGAAGTGACTGTTCCTCACTCAGAAGTAATTCAGAAGACAAAACGTGTAAATTCAGATGAAAAAGTTGAAAAATCAAAGGTGTCTTTTTACGAGCAGTATTGTTTTGGGGAATCGACCACATGTAACCCTCACTTCAGAGACACACTAGTTGTTTTCCAACGAGGAACCAAAATGAAATATGAGTGTTTTCCATTTTTTACACTTTTCATTGGAGCGCGAAATGGGAAATCGGGCCCTAACCCTAACCCTAGAAGTATTTTGGTTTTTAAACGAATACTGGATTTTTTGTTTGAGTGTTGGAATTAAATTAAAGAACCTTTTTTTTCTTCCGGAAGCTGTATTTCTCTTCTCCTTAACCCTAAACACAGCTACTTGAAGCCCATCCTGACCCACAGTGGACCTCCATTGACCACGACCTTACCAGCCTGCTGTGGCCCCCTGGCTCACTGTCTCACCAGCCCTCAGGCCTATGAGGTAACACACACGCACACACACACTTTTCTCATCATCATCTGCTGCATGTGTGTGGAATGATGAATGTGATGTGAATGTCAGATATTTTGGTGTGATTCTAGGTAGAAGTGAGAGCTTCAGTCATAGTGCCCTATAGTTTACATTGACAGCTTTGGCAGATGCTCTTGTCGAGAATGACGTGCATCAGTACTTTATTCGTTCCACCAAGAAAACCTGTTCTTCATGTGTGTAAATTTAGACCTAAATCAACAACTGCTATTCATCTGAAATCAATTCGGTTCAGTTCAGGTTACTGCCATCCGAGTTACTTGAAGCCTGTTAGTTCAAACCCTGTCAGTATCTATTCAGTCCGGAATATGTACATGGAAGCTTTCTTGGCAAGTGTTTTTTGATTTAGAGCAATGGTCTTACCAGGGTCTCACCAGTGGTGATAATAACATAACAGGGATTAAAGTTCTCTGTCGCTACGACGAATTTCCGTGCATTGGACTCTTTCTGTGAAGGATTTCTGTCAATCGAACATATTTGAGATAAATGCAGATCTGGTGACAATAAAAAAACAGCAAGGGATGGGAGACTCACTGTCTACGAAGTGATGTTATCAGTAAGGTATAGAACTTTTCGGTAGCCACTTCGATAGCCTTCTTATTAGAATGTTGATTGTGCAGCCTTGCCGATCAGCTGTATAAACACACAGTCAAATCTTCCTTTTTATTACAGACAAAACTCATAGCTAATTAATAACCACCACCACCAGCGGTCTACTCACAAGACAGCAATTTATTGATGTTTTCAGTGTAACACGTGGGGGATTGTGGGAAATGTAGTTGTGTCCCAGAAAGGACAAAAGCTGTTCATTTTATGAGTCCAAATCGGCTCAAAATTACCTTAAACTTTAGTATTTCTTCATTTTCAGTTTCTCTTCTGGCCACCAAAATTATTTTCAGTCAGTTTAGGTTAAGTGCCTAGCTTAGGGCCCCTGTAATTAGGAAATGGAAGTCACTCAGGATAAGAGCATCTGCTAAATGCCATAAATGTACAGTGCAGTAATGTAAAATAAGTAAGGTAATGTTGATGAGTATGTAGTGAAGATAATGATATTACGAGAGTACGGTTTTACAGTCATGCTCAAATTACAACACTGAAAAACCAAAAAATGCACTCCGTTTATTATTTCTTTATTATTTAATATTCCATTTTGTTTTTCATTGAACACAAATTGAGTGACCTGGAAGTGACCATCACCAGTGATCAATCAAAGCAAATGAATACAGATCTTTTATTTGTGCAGTTCATAAGAATGCATTCATACGTTGCACCTGACGTCACAAACGCACATCCGTGCGCATTAAACTCGTCAAAACTGTAGCCACCATATTGAGTTCCGGGCATATCGAGCACTGCGCTTGTGGCTAATGAAAATGAAGGGTCTGGCTATCCGTCTGTCTAACCACGTTAGCTAGATTAGTTAGCTGTCGCCTGTCTGTCAGTGAGAACCAACATGCCACTGAATTTCACCAACTTGGTTATCAATAAATGTGCAAGTCAATGACTGTTAAGGAAGTAACTATTCTCAACTGTTCTTCACCCACCTCTTGTAATTCCAAAAATAGTTTACTCAAGACTAAACTGTCTTCACATCACTTACATCGCTCATCCCTCAGGTTACCCAGATGATTTAGCTTAGCCTAGCCTACCCCTTTGCTGCGTTAACAGCTAGACAGCGCTAGCAACTGTTTACACAAAGTTGATCAAAAGAACGCAACTTATCTTTTCTTTCAAGCAAAAAGATTTTCCTCTCGTTGAGATGCCATATTTTATGTGACGCTGGCTTATATACCAGGTAGATGTAAATGTTGTGGAAGGAGAAGTCAGGTAGTGTGTGAGATGATGTGAGTTGATGGAAAACGTCTGGAGGGACTCTGTACAGATCGCATCCAATAATAACGATGTTTTCGTTGTATCTCTTAAGTTCTCGAGCATCAGAATGAGAAATATTCGTAACATTGATAGGTAGCCTAATTGAAGCGAGCGGCTTATAGGTAACGTTAGCTAGCCAGTCTGGAGCGGATTCAGTACTCACAATGGCGGCAACGAGGTCCGATCACTATGACGTCGTCCGACTGATAAGCATGAATAGCTTTTTTGTTTTGTTTTTTGGCAGTTAGAGGGATATTAGACTGACATACTACACGTATTCATATGAGATTTCCACAGTCTTCTGCAGGTTACAGTCACTTCTTGTGTTCGATAAAAAACCAAAATGGAATATGAGTTTCTTTTTTGTTTTGTTTGTTTTTTTTCATTTTAGATTTTTCATTTGAGCACAAAATGGGAAACTTGAAAATGACTTGTTATACGTTTTCCTTTTCGGTTTTCCAAACAAGTTTTAAAAGAAAAACATTTCAAGGGTTTTGGGGTTTTGTCTTAAATTGAGAAATGAATGACTGCAGATAGTGTGTTGTAAAACTCAGTGAACGTGGCTGTGTTACAACAATGGTTCTTAAAGGCAGTGTGTCATGTTGTTTCACTGCAGTCCAGAATACAGAAGTAAAAGCTGTATGAACAAATAAGGTTTGAGCTGCAGTGGTGTGAACTAGTGAGACATTTCACTTCCATACTGTCAGCCTTAAAAAAAAAAAAGCTACTGAATCTGTTTTGAATGAACTCCTGTAGTTTAGTTGGAGAATGCAACATTTACATGTGGTAAAGAAACACGTTTTCCCGTTTTTTTCCATGTTTTTCCGTTTTTAATGCTATAAAATACATGAAAATCTTGTACTACGTGCAGGTACACAAGAAACCGTAGCAATTCCCAAGTAACTGTCTTAAGTGCTCCGGTTACACAGCGATTGAGGCTTATTTAGAAATTTATTCAGATTCCGCCAGTGTCTTCTCGCAGCACTCAGCTTTCTGTTCTGAAGGAAGTGGCTCTCGGTCAGTTCCTCAATAGCCAGCTTTAGTTTCCGTAGCTCGCCTGCTGATGTTATTGTGGCGCCATAAAAAAAAAAAGTGAATCTGAAAAGGGGAAGCCAGAGAAAGGGCACAAAAGCGCCGGGCTTTTTAAAGCCGGACCAGACTGAAGGAAGACGCTCTCCCCGTGTTCCCCAGCTCACAAAAGAGGCTTTCAGTAATGGCGCTCTGATGACGGCGGGGCCGCGAGCCATTCCGTTCCAATATCTCAAACACGGAGAAACGCCACTATTCAGAGTCGCGGTCACAGTCTGATTCGTTCTGGCAAATTCCCCTTTTCATCTCAATGCCGATACTGTAGTTGGGGATGCTTGGCCGATCGCACAAATGTCTCACAGGCCTCCATTGTGCTGCCCGGCAACAATGAGCCAAATGTCCTGCCGGGCCACGGACCCCCAGCTCTCCACCGTCCCCCGCCTCCCCACCCACACTCCATCCCTCCTCATCCCCACATTCATTAGATGAGAGGACAGATCTCAGAAAAACAAAAACAGTCGATTGTCACCGCTCACAATACGAGACGTGACGTGCAACACGCTTGCCGTGACAGTACAACGTGTCATGAGGACAGTGGTTGTTTTCATGATCTTTTTAACGTTTGCTGAATCACACAGTTTTTTCTTGTAAATCAGCTTTCTCGTTTTTAGATGCCACTCTCAAACTGAAACTCGATGCATTTCTC
Source organism: Distichodus sexfasciatus (assembly GCA_032718565.1). Classification (NCBI taxonomy): domain Eukaryota; kingdom Metazoa; phylum Chordata; class Actinopteri; order Characiformes; family Distichodontidae; genus Distichodus; species Distichodus sexfasciatus. The sequence continues at coordinate 7,464,976 of JAVGVS010000003.1, forward strand.
CGCGATAGTGTCTTGTCCTGACGTTCCCTCACCTCTGAGTGGCATACTCGCTATGTGATTGCAGTTGTTATCTGGTTTTGATTCCACCCACTTTTTCTGACCACTACTCCTCCTGCAGTTTTTGTGCTAAGAAACTTCGTTACGACCCCTAAAAAGGTGCGGCCTGTTGCGGTGTGATGCGCGCACTCATTCGCGAGTTCTGTCCAATTTCTTTGTCCGTTTTTGTCCCACGGATCTATGGATCCATTGTTCCCAGTAGACTAACATGGAGCTTAAATTTCACCGCTTTGCTCATTTGACAGTTCTTACGCCACCACTGAACACACATCTCAATCTGGTTTGACTTTTATCATCCCTCGTTCTTTCCCCATTCACTTTAATGTATTTTAATCAAAGTTTTCCTATTCGGCCAGTTCTCATGTCACAGTCCAAAAAACTTGAGCGATCACGTTGGCGTTTTCTTGCAGAAATGCATCTCTAGCTACTTTATCAGTTATAATACTGTGCAGGTTGTTGGTTCTGGTCAGTAAAGTGTGTGTGTGTCTTTAGAGAGTCTTGAACAGCTTGAATTGAAAGCAGCTGAACTTCTTTCGGGTTCTTGAAGAGGCTTCGCTTCTCATCCAAAAGATTTCTTCAGCTCATCTGAAAAACTTCCGCAGAACTGAAGAAACCTTTCGGATGAGAAGTGAAACGACTTCAAGAACCTAAAAGAAGTCCAGTCGCTTTAAATTCAAGCTTTCAAAACAACCGTGTCCTGGACGACTGAGAACCTACACAGATATTTCTTTTTGAAGAGAGACAGAGCCTGGAGGAGACAGACAGAGACAGAGAGAGAGAGAGAGAGAGAAGTCTCCAGCTTGTCATTCTGCCTCATTTTTCTTTTTACGTAACTGCGGAGACTTTTCCGATTTTAAATCTACACACTTCTTCTGACCGCTACTCCTCCTACATGTTTTGTGCTAGAAACTTTGTTTCAACTCTAAAATGTGCGGCCTGTTGCGCGGTGGGGAGCTTGTGTACACGTTCTGTCCGTTTTTTTCACCCGTTTATTCCCACACGGACTAACGCGGAGCTCAGATTTTGATACCTTACTGCACGGCCGGCGTTACCCATGGGCCTCTTCGCATATCTGTAACCGTCGTGACTCGCACTCGTCTTATTGTCGTTTATTTTTCCCATAGAACTTAAATGCGCTTATTTCCATAGAGAATACATGGGAATTTGGGACTCGAAAGCTTCCCTCAGCCCGTTTTCACACGACTGTCGACACTGTTCTTGTGCCACCTGGGGACACCTCACTGAACACAGATCTCAATCTGTTTTGACGTTTATCATCCTTCGTTCTTTCCCCATTGACTTCACTGCATTTTAATCAAAGTCTTCCAACTCGGCTAGTTTTCATGTCACAGCCGTAAGACTTGAGCGATCGCTTTGGTATTTTCTTGCGGAGATGCATCTCTAGGTTTTATTCTGCTGTAGAGAGGTCAGTTGATGTACGTTGACCGTGATCGTTTCACTGATACACTTATAAATCCCTCTCTCCTAAATCTCTAGAGAGCGCTAATGTAAGATCCGTCTCATTTTGTAACAGCAACGTGGCGCGTTAATTATCTGAATAGCTCTCAGGCTTTTCAGGAGAAGCCTCATGTTAGGTTGCTTGTTACGTAATAAGGTTTTTAGCTTGTTCCATCCCTCTCTGCATGCAGTAATCCCTCTAATGACACACACTGCTTTTATCCCACCATCGTTGAAATGTGGAAATGGCTATAACCGAGGTCTGGTGGTAGTGTCCGAGCCGCATTAAGTCCTCTGCCTCAAACCTCAGCCTTGCTGAGTGGCAGCCTGAGGACCGAAGAGCCGGACAAAGACAGATTGTTTGGTTAGTTTTCTGATGAAGAGAGTGTGTGTGTGTGTGTGTGTTTTCATTCTTCTCGTAAACAGATCTAAGTCTAGCTCCCCCTCTTTACTCTGTTCTCGTCTGTCTCCAGTGTCCCTCGTGAACCTTTGTTTGAGTTTGCAAGCACGTGTGTGTGTGTGTGTGTGTGTGTGTGTGCGTGTGTGCGTGTGTCCATGTGTGTAATACCAGAGTGTGTGAGTGTTAGGGCTGGGTGATGCGACCTCAAATCAATAGTGTGATTAATTGAATGATTTATTTAATTTTGCCTTGATTGCGATTAATGATTTTTTTTGTCCTCATAGTTCACTAACAAGGTGTGTACTCTGAATCTGCTCAGCTGTTAAATCTGGGATATTTTTTAATGAACAGAATTTGGGATTTTGACATAATTTACATGACAGTGTTTAGATACTAGGGATGTGACGAGACACTCAGCTCCCGAGACAATACATGAGGCTGGGTTTACGAGAAGGAGACGAGATTTTAACACTGTTTTAAAGAAACAGCCGCTAACTTCTAACTGAATTAATGAAATAATCAAATTGGACATAATAGAATGAATTAAAACCTGTTAGAAGCGTTAGGGAACATTAACAGATACAATTGGACTAGGATGCTGACTGTAAAACATTACACCCAAAATCTTCAAATAACCCACAACTTGTCGCCTTGTTGCTTCTTTTGCACTGCAAAAAATAAAATCTGTACAAGTGTAATTGACTTGAATTCAGCATTTTAATCTTGTTACACCATTTTTTGGATTTATTTTCTTGGTAAGACTGAATATTGTTTAGATTATTTGACTTGTTTCAAGAAAATGTATCTTGTTTTAAGAAGTCTTAGCAAGTGCAATTTTCTTGCTGAACTGGCAGATAATTTTGCTTGAAATAAGTATTTTTTCCCCAAAAATAGTAAATTTTTTCTTATTTTTAAAAAGGCATTTTTTGCAGTGGAGTCGGACTGGGAAAACGTGCGTTGGTAATCGTTGGTAGCGTAATGGTTAGGGCGGTTTGAAATGTCGAACGTTCAAATCCCAGATCGGTAAAGGTACCACTGAGGTACTTGTTAGCAAGGTACCGTCTCCACTGCTCCCTGGGTGATGCCCATGTCAGAGGAGCGCTCCTCGAATTTTGCTGTGGTGTGCTGTGTTCACAATGACAAATAATCACACACTTTCACTTTTTGAACTTGGAATTATATTAGCGACCTGATTGGAGACGAAATCAGCCAATCAGCTGTGTCCAAGCTATTTTTTTGGCACATTTCTAACGCAGTACCAAGTGGAGCGAGCGCGAAGGCGGAGTTGAGCGTGTACAGATGTCAGATTTTGCTCGAGAAAGTTTCACTGTTTGCTCAGAAATTTGAGCATGCTATTTTCTGCGACAACTTTTCAACTTTTCACAAAAAATATTGTCCCGTTTTAATATCCTAGGCATGAGATATATACATGTGGGTATATAAATATACAGTATATTTATTGTGTATACCAGTACACGTGGTACATAAAGGGGACAATACATGAACACACACTGGGGTAATAACAGAAATATTCAAAATAACTGTCATGGGCATGGTTACGTGCTGTCAGATTGTTGGTTTCCATTAATCACCCAGCCCTAGTGAGCTTGTTTCCACGTGTGTGTGTGTGTGTGTATGCGAGTGTGTGAGCTCCCTGCCCCTTTTGCCCTCATGTCCTGCTTGTCGCTGTACTCCACAGAACAGCGAGCAGCTCCCGGACGCCGACTCGGACCTGATCCTGACGGACGGCGACCTGTCGCTCACCTACGGCGACACGGCTATCACGGCTAACGGAGCCTCGGCCTCATCGGGCCTGAAGGGGGCGTCCGGGGCGTGGAGCCTGGCCGGGAAACGTAACGGCAGCACGTCGGAGGAGGCGCTGGAGCGCGAGCTGGACACTCGCGAGCAGGAGCTGCTGAGTCGGGGCACGAGGCTGGTTTTCCCGATCGAGGACAACGCCTGATTGGCTTTTCCCTCTCGCTCTCACTCTTTCACTCTTTCTCCCTTTCTCTCGCCCGACAAAAATTCCCCTTCGACTTTGGAACCTCGCACGTTCGCCCTCCGCTCGTCTAAACGCTTCGCTCCATCTGACCAAGCCCCTTCCAAAGATATCATCGCACAGCAGGGGCGGGCGAAGGGACGGTGAGAGGCTTAGATGAGACGAGACAAGACGAGACCAGATGGAGGTTGGCGAACTCGACGCCGCTTGTTTGTTTCTCGAAAGTTCATGAGACGATGTAGCGCCCGGGATCGACTACAGATCCTCTCATTTAAAGACTGGTGATATGTACTGTGACACTTTTGTGTTTCTGTGTAATTAGTGTCGATAGATGAGAGCAAATTCTCATTGTGGAGAACAGATTCAGGGCGTGATGTTTAATGAACAGATGCTCTGATTCGGTTGGTTTTGAAGGTTCAAGCATCTTCCCCTCATTGAATGGCAAAGCTGCTAAAAATACTGAGCGCTGACTATGAGAATGAAGTTGTTTTATTTACCTTTTCCCTGAGGGTCACACAGAAAAACATCTCAAAATTACACGCACAATCTTCTCTGTAAAGGAGGGAAGAATTCAGTGTTACTTATCCACTATTTGGAACATTTTAAGGGCAGATGTTGGAAGAACGGCTTTTGGTTTTACAGTTTCAAGGGTCTAAATAGCAATGCTGCTAAAAATGGGAAAGTTGAGGACAAACATTATTATTATTTTCCACCCACTTTCTCCTCACAAACACAGAAACATCTCAAAATTGCACAAGTGTGTAGGGTCTGACAAAAACAGTCAGCTTGTCTGCAGTAAAGGGGTAAAAATCAGTGTTACTTATCTTCTGTTCCATCTCACACCTCCTCCAGCTGCTCTAATGTTTTGTATATTTGAGGCTGATAATCTTCATCAGTTTTAGATGTCCAGAGTCGGCACACTTCCGACCCAAACACACCTGACTGCACTTTATTTAATGGGCAGGTTGGGCGTGTGTGTGTGACAATAGGCAAATGAGTGAACTGTGCTGAACTCCCGTCCTCCACCACTGGAACATTGCACCCCAGATCCACAATTTGTCATTTGCATGCGTTTTGGACGCTGTTTATTCTTCACAAGACGAATGAATTGATGGTGGTTTTGGTGTTCATGTAAATATGTTAAGTCATACCTGCCAGGGACGTGCTCCTCCAGCACATCCATCACTAGCTGCAGTCGGTTTGTTTGAAAGCCCCGAATCACCAGTGTTCCAGCCTGCTGCTGCAGCCGCTGCTTCTGCTGAGTTCTTTCGTCTCTTACTTCCTTTTCACTTTAACATGACTGTCTTTGTCTTTTAATCGCACCTTCTGTCTTTGTTTTCATCTCTGATCGCTTTGCGTATTAGCTGCAGTAACCAAGCTGACCGCGGTGAAGGCCGTATGTCGTTTGCATGAGATAAGCGTGACATCCCGGACTGTTGTCATTGCTGCGTGTGTCTGTGTCGCAGCCTGCGCTTCTCGTCTCCGCCGATAATGACACTGAAGCTCACGGCAGGGCTCGTCTGCACACTGAGACGGCAGATTCTTCACCGCTCCTCCTCTCCCTCAGAAAAGAAGTGTTTGTGGAAGCTACTTTTATACTGGAGCGTTGCAAACTACAAGCTACTTCTGATTAGAAGTAGTTAAGCTACAGCCAAGCTGCTGTTTTAATACGATAGTTAGCTAAACTACAAGCTACAGCAAAAGTTATTTCATCCAGCCATATTTAATATGGGCGACACGTTGGCGCGGTGGTTAGCGCTGCCGCCTCACAGCGAGAAGGTCCTGGGTTCGATCCCAGGGTCTTTTTGTGTGGAGTTTGCGTGCGCTCCCCGTGTTCGTGTGGGTTTCCGGTTTCCTCCCACAGTCCAAAAACATGCACTGTAGGTTAATTGGCGACTCTAAATTGTCCTGTAACGTGTGAGTGAGAGTGTGATTGTGTGTCTGTGTCCCCTGCGGCGTGTTGGCGCCTGCCCAGGGTTGGTCCCAACCTTGCACCCGTAGTTCCTGAGATCCCGGTCCCCCCGCGACCCCAGTTCGGATAATGAATGAATGTTTAATATTTGTGCAAATTTAATATGAAACGTGTCGTTTGGAAACCTATGGTTTTAACAATGTTCACAAAAGCTTCAACGACTTTTTGGGGCTCGAGAGGGTTTCGATTTTTTGGCTTGCGTATGCTACACTTCAGTTGTTTAAGTTCTGTCCATTTTGTCTTTCACCTTCGTTCATTTTGATACACAGGGACACAGATTCTTGCTTCCATCCTCACCACGGTGGACTCCTTCCTCCGACTCCATTTCACAGCTGCCGAGAGCGTGCTGTGACTCGATAAGCGCGAGCCACACGGTTGCCACTTCTGCTCATTCAACACCAATCAGAAACACCTGGTAGTAGAAAATATTCGTCTTTGTAAAGGGAGAAAAATATTCATTTCTTTTATAACGATGTAGCATTTGGGGACACAAAATAGCAATTTTTGTAATTTTTTTTTTAAGCTACAGCATTATAAAGGTACCTACGCTTCTTTTAAGCTACTGAAGCTACTAGTTAGCTACTCCCCAACACTGCAGACAAGCTCTCGGGATGACTTAGGGCCTGTTTACACGTATATGGATATTTTTATAAACGTGTATTATACATTTGAGCCTTTCTCTTAAACGTAAACAGAGTTTAGCCACCTCAGAAGCGTATTTTTAAAAACGCTCTCCAGTGTACGTAAGGCCCAAACGTATAAAACGTATGTGTTTAGAAACATACATGCGTACATGTAAACTGGGTTTTAAAAAAAACCCCGAATCTTGTGTAAATTTGAGAATAAACTCTAAAAAAATATGCGTTTATAAAAAAATATCCACATATGTGTAAACAGGCCCTCAGAACATCCGCAATGCGCTGCTGTGTAAACGTCTTGTGACGTGTTTTTTTTCTCTAAGCGGCCATTGTCAATACGAGCAACTTGGTGTGACCTATGATGGCGTTCTCCTTCCCAGTAGATCGGACCAGCTTGGATGGGATTGGAGCAGCTGTGCACAGCAGAGGAAGGAGCAAGGGGGTTTGGATGAACACTTAAGTGCTAGTGAAGATGTGTTTGGGGGGGTAACAACGATCAGCGTTAATTTGGCGGTGGGGAACGCGGACACAACTCGAGCCAAAACCGTCAATATGGCTAACGGTGAATAAAAGCCCGGAGAGAGTGTGAACCTCGTTTGTCGTTTTGGGTCGAGTTTTGCATTAACAGAGCTTCTTATTATTATTTCAGAGCTCAACTGACGGCATCAGAGATACCAGAACCAGAACTGAATACATAAGATTGCATTTCCATCTCTGCGTTGTACGGAATTCTCAGTGGGGCTGGATTTATTATGCATTATGTACGAGTTGAACAATAAAACCCTTCACTCAGCAGCCGCCGGATGGATTCTCACGTTCCCCTTGTGGAATGTGGAATTTTGGGGGCGTAATGTAGGTGGATTTTGGGGGTGGACGGAATGTGATGAAGGTTATTTCCTGATCTTGTTTCTATATTAAATCCCTGATCTGTTCTAGAGACGACGTTTGGTGTTAGTAGCGTTTGATATGAAATACATTTTCCTCGCAGCTTTAAAGCTAGAACCACCAAATGTGGATTTACAAACCAACACGTCCATCAGGGTCCATCTTTTGGGAACATTGGTCTCTCGATACTCATCATGCCGACGTCATTCGTACTGTTACTTTCGTTGTTGTTATTAGGGCCATTTTGGGTTGTTTTTTTTAAATGGAGCTCACTGAGGGAGAGTAAAATACCGAGAAAAAACTCCGAAATTAAGGGGATTAAAGTGGAACATTTACGATTACGATACGAAGATAACTCGGATATTCACAATCCCAGAGAATTCTGCGACTTTATGGTCTCAGAGTTATTCTGACTTTTTTCAAGCAAAGTTTGTTATTCTCATATAACATGTTATTCTCGTAACTTTGCCTCTTTAATCTCTTTTCCTTCTCGTAAATCTACGACTGTAATCTCGGAGTTTATGAATTTATTTCTCGGAATTTACCCCTCCATTGTTTTCCTTTTTAATCTACAATGGCCCTAATACGCTGTCGTATTAGACTGATCAAATCAAGCTTCATGAGTTTTATAATGTATCTTGCACGAGTTACAACATCCTCATTTTTTTTTACAACTTCTAATCCAAACTGTAGCTCTCTCATTTCTTTGTCAAATAGTATTATCAGAACCAATAAGAAAAGCCCGCTGGAATTTGACCAGCCTTAAATGTACTTGTCGCAGGACTATCACAGACAGACCTGGGAGTAAACTGTGAAAACAACCAGATGTGAAATGTTGGGAAGCTTTTTTTTTTCAGTACTTTCAGTGTAAATCCACTAAATAACTAATAACAACAGTTTGGGTTAACTAGTGGATTTACATTATGGATTAGAAATTCTGTCTCAGTAAATAAAAGTAATTGAGGGCCTGGAAACATCATTATGGGTAATTGCACTTTTATAAATAGTGTACTAGTCAACTTTTTGGGGTGGAAGTGCCCCAGTCTGGAGTTTCTGTTTAAATGTTAGCCTGCACCCAGCTGTAGCTAAAACCCCTATTTTGGACCATATATGTATATATACGGCTGCTTGGAGGCCTTGTGTTTTCACACCTTGCTCTAGTTTGACTGACTGACTGGTTTCTGGTGAATTTGTACATATGAGTAGGTAATGTTCAGACTCACACTGTCCTGTAACAATCATCTCTAACCTGCTACCTTCTGCATGTAAATCTAATGTAAAAAAAAAAACTAAAAGAGTAAATAACCAGGGTGACATTTTGAGTATTTATGAATTTATCAAGATGTCCTATACTACTCTGATACCTTTCCCTGTTCCTGTACTTCAGCCTGTCCAACAATGTGATAAAACTGTGCTTATGCATTGTAGTATAACAACTGTGCATTGAGAAACGTCCAATGTATTAAACTGGTTTACAGTAGCAATATGCAACAAGGGATTTGTTTATATTATGTTATGAAATAAAAAAACAGCCAGTGTTTACTACAAAAAACATTTTTAATTACTTCAATTCATTCATAAATATCAGTATCATTCATAGAGGATGCAAATGAGTCCGTCAGTGTGGTTCGCTTGTTAGTTCCCTAAGAGTCGACGATAGCCATGGCTTTGTCAACAAAGTAACTTGAAATAAAGTGATAATACTGTCAACTTTGACCAATGGGAACCCAGCCAACGGAGCACAGCCAGACTTTACACTCTAAACGTGGAATGTTTGGTTTTGCCGTTGTCCAAGTCCAGTGCTTTTAAACATTCAAATGCTCAATCGGCAAGCAGAATGTGAATCCCACACACTCACATTGCTGCCTGCCTGCCTGCATGGATAAACCCACACTGTCTTGGCTGACTGGCTGGGTGGGTTTAGAGACGACCAGCTCCTAGACGGTTTCTTACCAGCGAGAAAATAAATAATGGGCTTCATTCACCAATATTTTCTCACGTTTTTTACCTTATAATGGTTTCCTAAGAGACATAAAACATTTGAATGGTATATTATACAACTTTAGAATTGAGGAAAACCCAATAAGCTAATGTTTTGCACAAAAACACATACAATCAAGTTTGTGTATGACTGCTTTTCAGCAGTTCGGTTTTAACCTTGGAATAAATCCTAAATAAGAAAACATTAGTGAACGTCAACATGGAAACTACGTTAGTGGGTTTTAAGAAAAAAATCTTATTAAAGACCCAGTAAGGTGAAAACTGTCCTTGGTTTGGGAACATGTGAAATGTGTCAGAAATGTGTCTGAAAAGATGTGGAAAACCGTTGAAGTCAGTTTTACGTTGTTGTGGAGTTATGCAGTTTAACAGCTTTTCACGATAGGTCTAAGTAGGTTGGGACTAAAACCCAGCCTGCTTACGTGTAAAGGTTGTTTAGCATAGCTCTGCCCAGATCTACTGCTCTGACCCTGTCCAGCTGCATAGCGTCAGTAGCCTACCTGCTAGTCTGGGCAAGTTTGCTAAGAGAGTCTGTCACATGCTAAGTCGAAAGCGGTTCCTAATATCTCCATTCCATCACTGCCGGCGGCTGCCATTGAACCACCAAGTGTAAGTTTATCTATGTTGTGTTGTCATTTACTGTAAAATATGACATGTGCATGCTTAACCTCTGTCATTTTAGTCTTTCCCCCGCTGTCCTCCTGCTTAAATATTTTCCTGCCATTATCCCATGTTGTATTCCATATTAGCCCAGACTGTGCTCACTATCCTGTCACTGTCTTCATCTCTTCCAGTGAAACGTATATTGCCAAGTCACAACAAGGGATAATTTTACATAGTTTTACTTGCACGACTTCAGAGTGATCTTTGCATGAGCTACATGTGTTTTACAGTCGATGGGTAGGGGCTCTGTAGTAGTAGGCGGTGCCTCAGCACTTTGTGAGTCGACACGCCTACATCTGAGCAAATTTCACCACTTTAAGACTTAATTTTACCCATGTAGCAATGTTCATATTCACTCAAAATTGATGGTGATTAGTGATAACTGTTTCTTTGAAATGAGGAACTTAAAGTTGATGTTATTTCGACCTTACTGGGTCTTTAAGAACGGCTGGTGAATGAGGCCCAGTGTCTCGTGTCCTCCCTCTCACTTCATTTGAGTAAAGCCAGAAACTAATTTTGCATGTGTTAATTCACACAGCACAGTTTCGGACTACGGATCACGCAACTTTATGTTTGTGAATGTCTATCCGGTTTGCACACGCTGTTTTTACGGAACCTTGTTTTTTTAGGCAAGTTTTCGATGACCAATTCCAGATATAACCACAACGGTGTGCCAAAGCTAAAGTAGGACGCACACATAGACACACGCACACAGATCCAGGCCCAAATGCCCGGGGCTCCAACTCCTGTGGCTGATTAGGGGCTGCTGGGGATTGGAGAAGGATTACCTCCGATCAAATCTGGCCATCAGGACACAAACACAGAGCCGTCTCTATTAGTCTCTCTCTTTCTCTTAGTTCATATAAACCTCCTGCGCCGCAGTCTCGACCTCACCGTCACTGTTAGTGTTTTTCTCTTCGGGGGTTTGGAGAGCGTCATCCAAGGCTCGGGGAGTTTGCCTGTGTCCCTCGTATCACTTTTCCCCGCCTCCCGGATCCCACAGCTGCGAAGGCTGCTCCCTTGCAAAGGAAACATTTAGTGTTGCTCAACTGCAGCTTGGTGCCAGTCGTCACGGCTTGTAACGCAGCCTCGGCTCTGTCTTCCGTCTCTGCTTTTCGTTCAGCGCCTTCCTTCTTCTCCTCCTCCTCCTCCTCCTTCTCAGGCCCCTACAACAAAGATAAAAAATCCTTCAGCGTGTATACTTACTCATGTTAGCCTGTTGTACAGCTGGCTACATGCCACATGTGATAAGGGAGCTTTATGGTCATTGCCCTGCAGCAACGAGAGTGTGGATTCCAGATAAGGAAAGTTAGTTTAAAGTAAAAGAAAATAGCAAAGTTAGTTAAAATTTACATTTATATTTATGGCGACTGTCAAACTCTCTTATCCAGAGTGATTTCCATTTTTGAAATAAAGGGAATGTGTTGGGGTTAAAGGTCTCACTCAGAGTCCCAGTGGTGGTAGGAATAGAGCTGAAAGGATTATTCGAATAACTTGAATAATTTGATTACAAAAAATGATTGAGGCAATTTTCTAGAATCGAAGCTTCGTTTACTTCATTTCACTCGGTTAGAGCATGCTCCACTTGTGTTTCACACGGACGCTTATTAGTGGCACACAATGATCAAGACAAGACCCGATTCCTCTGTATATGAAAGTATCTGTGAAATATTTTGTGCACAAAAACAGAAGTAAATGCGTAAAAATGCATGAATGACATTTTCCCCGATGTAAACACGAGCTGTTTGTGAGCGCTATTACTCAGCAAAAACGCTCCAGTTCAGTCTAATCTTCCCCTTTACAACAGTTTCATATTTTAGCTGATAACTAACCATAACAACCAGCATTCCACTGACAATACTTTTCAGCGTTTATTCCTGAATGCGCGTCCATCGTTTCATTGTGACGGGGCTGTGGGTGGCACGCGGGTGATTGTGGGAAATGTTGTTCTCTCCCAGAAGGGCTAAAAGCAGCTCATTTTACAAGACATATTGGTTCAAAATGACCCAAAACTTAAGTATTTCTTCAGTTTCAACTGATCTGATTTTTTTTTTCTTTTCAATTTTACTATGTTATTAATGTTAGACGTGTCAGACGATGCCTCGCTTCGGTTTGGCTTTATTCATGTGATAGTGCAGTACGAAAGACAGCCGCAGACTGAGAGTGTCTGCATATAATCAGAAGAGGTTTCTTGCTTCATTAACTTTAATTTTTGGATTAGATTGACGGATTGAGAGAGACGGTCACCACTGGAGACTGGAATGAAAAAAACTAGTCACAAAATAAAAAAATCTAGTTGCACTGGCGACCATTTTAGTCGCCATCTGAAGCCCTGGTTAGAGAGTAATCAATAGGAAAGAAGAAATATAGAAAGATTTTTTTAAAAGGAACATTCAGGAATAAAAGCCAATTGGTTGTACATTTTCAGACTTGTCCCTTGCTGTAATTTTTTAAAGAATTTTCAGATTACTCGATTAATTGATGAAAAAAATCAATAAAATACTCGATTACAAAAAGAATCTGAAGATTCCAGAATCCTAGGTAGGACTGAGCTGGATTTGAACCCACAAGCTTTTGGTTGAGAGCTGCATATCCTACCACTATTCCTACTAATATTAACCAAACAAAAAGTACAAGAATATTAAAGGCAACATAAATAACATGCATTTTAACCTAATCTATCTATACTTAATACGGTTGGAGTTTACAAGTTTCGTCGTGATACAATATTAGATCAAATCTGCTGATATCACCAAGTCAGCTATGATACAACTGCGTTTCAGTTTAGGAGCCAGTGATCAATAGGAGGCAAAATCCCATGCTGATTCAACACAATCACTTCTATTCATACCAAATCCAAAAATGCAACTAAAATATCATTTGAGGTTTTTATTCCTGACGTTTGAAAAATAATCTTTTAATCAAAATAGAACTCCAGTTCAATATAAAGTGCCGTTAAAATATGCTTCAATTTTGGATCAATGTATCGATGCTGACTGACGTGCTATTATGCCCCTAACTCTTAACATAATAATGTGCACCGGATGCAAGAGAGATGTGAGGTAAGATAGGTTTGTACATTAGTGAGAGCTGATGATGCTACATTTTCAGCACTCATTCACCGCTACACTTTTAATGGACTTTTTACGCTTTATCCATTCCCTCTAATAGCAAGTTAAACGCTCATATTGGATTTTTTACACAGACCCAAAGACAGAGAAGTGCTCTGTCTGATTCTTGAATTCTAAACCATCTATAAATTCACACCCTACTTAGCCCAATTTTTTGCCCTCCCGAGAACGGAATGCAGAGCTGATGTGAATTATGGCTGTGAACCTGAAACTCTGGATTATATCACACTATCCAGAGAATGACTCTTAGGAGTTGCAGACAGTGTGGGGCAAACCCGTGTCTGTGTGACTTTTGTATACTCGTTTGCGTCCCACAGAGCAGCCCTGAGCCGTCCACACTCAGCCGTGTGTGAGTTCTCCCAGCTCCCCTCGACAATGCTAGTGTTGAAACAAGGTGCTACTGAAGCGCTCTCTTCAACTCACTCCTTCACAGCTCAAGAATACTTCGGTCACTTTTGAAGCCGACAGCTGCACTGGCCGTAGGTGTCAGATTTCACAGATACTTAACGGTGAATCATTTGGAACTGCAGTCTGATATAAATTAAACAGCTGTTGCCAGGGAAATATAAAAGAGTAAAGAAACTTGAGCATTTTCAAAAATCATCGCCGGTTCTTAAGAAATTATAACTAATGCTCAGCTCCACAGCACTTCAAAACAAACCAAGTGATGCTGCGCACCAATAGTATTTAGAACTTTTCACATTATCTGTTTTAGGATCTCTTCCTCTTGCAATGAACTATGTTCCTATAAACAATGCAAAACTGCTGTCTAGCTCAGACAAATGCAGTCCCTGTGTGAAAGGGATTCATTTTACACTTGTGTTCTAATTGACGGTGCAGCTTTGTATCTCTGTAATAAGTGTATAATGGGTCCTGTGAGGTTTAAGAGCTTAGCTTTACAGCAATAAAACTCTCTCGGTCTGAGTCATGGAAAGGCCGTGCAGTTTCACTTCTATCTGGCCAAGTGGAACAGAGCTAAATATTAAAAGGTTGAAGAGGCAGAATGTTCTGGTCACATGGTTCTAGTGGTTTTCACTGAGCTGCGGCAGTGTCTATAACGACTGCAAGTGACATGCTCAGAAGTAATATTTAAAGAAACAGGAAAACAAATGCAATGCATTGTTATTTTATCTGGACGCACCAGGCATAACTCTGATGGCTGACCTCTAACTTGACATATTCCACTACAACACAAATCAGGCCATGCTAAATATTATGCTGATGAACCAAACAGCGAAGTTGGTCTGAAGATCTGTGTAAAGTTGATCTGTCCCCCAAACACGTACAGTGACTGTGTAAAAAGTCCTTTGGCTTAGTCAAATGATATGAAAATTGCCAGTTAGAAGTTTCCTGTTAATATATGTTCTGCTGTTAAGATAATACATAAAATATTTATATGCTTTTACTAAATACTAAAATACATTGAAAGAACAAAGTCTCTAATTGCTTTTTAGATATAATCGCAGGTTGTGACCTCTCTTTTTAAGCTTCGGTAAATGTGTTTTTGCTATTTAAAAAGAATTTTCCTTTTTATTACCTCTGCCCTCTTTTAAAGGTTCACGTCTGTCTCAATATCTGCAAAGCTACTTTCTGTTAATATTTAAGTGGTGTCCAGCAAATAAACTGGAATGGCTTACGCCTTAAAGAGCTATTATAAAACTGATTGACTCAAATCAAGACTAGCAGATATAAGTGAAAGGGAGCACTGATTTACTGTATCTGCAGCTGCGTCGTGGTCTGCTGTGGAAGAAATTCTGGTAGATTCTAGTTACAAATCTACACTCGGATCAAATTGATCTCTTCAGAACAGTAAAAGCGGTCGGGTTTTATGGCATCTGTTTATCTACTGCAGGAGCAGGCAACTCTGGTTGTGGAGGGCCAGTGTCCTGAAGGTTTTCCATCCTACCTGACCAGTCTATTCTGGTGGTGCGAGACCAGGTGTGAATGTTCTGAAATTCAGTTGCGTGGAAAACCTCCAGGACACCTGCCCTTCAGGACCGGAGTTGCCTACCCCTACTCCGTTGTGTTGACTGTATCCAAACTTTTTAGTATCAAGCGTCTTTTGTCTGTGCAGAATTTGACAGGCCCAACAAAGCCCTAGGTACTCAGGCCAGGTCTGGAGTTACGAGTTTTCTCTTACTGTATGTTTGTTCCATGTTCCTTTTCTGATAGCCCAGCTGGCGCATCACCTCGCTACAATAGGCCTCCACCTGGTTGATCTGCTCCACGTTCAGTCTCTCTCTCCAGGCAAATATGGCTTCTTTTGCATCCCGGGACGATATGAGGAAGGGCTTATCGGATGAATAGCCCTGGCCGTGCGTCATGTTGAGCACAAACTTCTCCAAGGCTGGAGACATGGTGAGGTTGGCGAAACGATACAACCTGTTCAGCTCCTCCACGGGCCGCAACACCAGGTCTTCGTAGCGGATCTGTAGGTAGTTCCTCTTGACCCAGGGGGGTGCGTTGACCACCAGCAGCATGTCGCTGAGCCAGTTGTCACAGATCAGCTCCATGGCGCTGGCCACGTAGTTCTCGGCCCGGTTGACTCTGTTGTTTGGGACCAGCAGCCGCTTGTACTTGTCGGTCTGCTTCTTGCTCCTCAGCACCTGGATGCTCTCCTTGACCAGAGCAAGCTTCGACTTCAGCCTCGAGTTGTGCACCGCCCGAGGGTCTCGGAACAGCTGGACCACCTGCAGGTTGAGTGTGGGGTCCCGCATCAGGGGCACCAGCACCCCAATGTCTAAAACTCGTACGTCTTTTATCACCACTACGGGATATTTCTTGCACTCCCTCTCCAAGTCCCTAATATCTCGCGGCTGGCACTTGCTGCACACGTCTCCTTGAACCAACCCGACGTCTTGTTTCTTGTAGGCCGGGCAAAGGGGCTGCGAACAAATGACTTTGTTAGTCTTCCAGCCGAAAATGAAGGAGGTGCTGATGTTGGCCGAGCCGGCGTAGAGTTTGAGCACGGAGAAGTCGCAGCGAAACAGGGAGTTCATCATGTCGCGGACGGCTCCCTGCAGACTGCCGGCGTCTCCCGGGTACAGCGCCTGCCACATATTCCACATCGGCTCGTACAGGTAAAACACGTCGGGGTGCTGGTTGAAGAGCTCGCCCAAAAACGACGAGCCAGTCCTCCAAGTGGCGTGCAGGTAGATGTGCCTCTTCGACTGACTCCTGTTGCCGATCTCGTCCGCCGCCGCCTCCGTCGAGTTGTTGTTGTTGTTGCTGCTGCTGCCCGATCGCTCGCCGGTATTCCACAGCGCCAGCGTGTTCTCCAGATCGGGACAACGCTGCTGTTGGTGAAAGCCATGCTTTCCCAGAGCCGGTTTACTCCGGTAATCTAACACATAAGGGATGAGGAGAAGAACGACAGAATAGCCGAGAATCAAGATGATGTACTTCTTCTGGAGCCTCCTCTTCATTTCTTTTTCCCCCGGCTGACGACGCGCGTCCTTCGTCGCCACAAACCGCTCGGCGAGCTTTGGCGCCCCGCAATGAACATCCACTACAACGCGAGCGAGTGGGAGGGGCGGTGGGCGTGAGATACACGCCCACAAAAAGTAAGACGTTAAAAGTGCACATCTATCTATCTATCTATCTATCTATCTATCTATCTATCTATCTATCTATCTATCTATCTATCTATCTATCTATCTATCTATAAATCTGTAAATAATTTTCACGGTTTCCCCATTCAAACTTACGAGAACATATAGGAGAAATAAAAATTGATAAAAATATATTGATGTAAATATAGCTTTGCGCAAAGTTTTCGCTAAGAGCTAAGAGTGAAAGCATCTAGTGCTGCCTCCAACCTAGGACCGCTGTAATTAATTACAGAGAAAGCTACTCTTTTTACTGTTTCAAGATTCAAGATTCTTGATTTGTCACGTGCAAATTATACAGGTACAACATGCAGTGAAATGTGTCCTGATCCGCTCTTTTAACTGTGCAATTAGGCAATTTAGAAAAAAAACAAAAACAAAACAAAAATAGAGATACAAATACAAATACAAACTTAAATAAGGAGGTCAGGGAAAGACAAAATAAGACTGAATCTTATATACAATAAGGTACATAAAGTTACATATGTGCATGGAGTACAATTGTAATTTACGACTCAAGCTGGGTACAGGTGTATCTGCATGTATATATTAAATTTAAAAAAATGTAATCCTTTAATGTGTAATCCTGTTTACACTTCATTTTGAAAATAATTACTGTAGGTTACAGTTTTTTTGCCTGATTTGTCCAGTCAGTCTCTTAAAGTTGTTTTTTTTCCTGAAGCTAACAATTTTTCTAAAGAAAAAAAAGAAAAGTGATTATTAGTGAAAATTGGAATTATAAAATCATAAACTGTATAAAACATACATATAAAATAATGGTCTGCTGGTTAAAAGCAGTGAAAACAATACAGCCGTTAGCTTTGACTACAGTTGGAACAAATGTTTTACACATGAGATAACTGCTTTACGAAGTTTGGTTTAAACTCTTGTTCACTATCGATCACTATCGGTTGATCTGCTCTCAAAGACGTGAAAGATTAGTAGAGATTTCAGGACAGAGATTAAGGCACTGTCCGGTTCTGCGCGGTAGGGGGCGATAATGAGGGACTCGGTGTTATTTTATTCGAGTTCAACGCCGAAGAAGCGTCAAAACAGTCGAAGCGGCAAGAAGGCAAACAGACTCGCCTCATACAGCGCGATGATATATTAATAAAGCTCATGTAGGACTGATTTCATACAAGTACGGCAAAATAATCGCAGTGAGGTAGCTGATGCTGTGAGGTCTTAATCGAATTCTGCCGTCTAGAAGATTAGGTTTATGAATCCATTTTAGCGCGTTAGCTGCATGCTAAAATGAACGGGTTTAAAGCACTTAGCACAGTCCGTCTAAAAGCGATAAACATGTTAAGTGTTGCTGTAAGGCACTGACTTCTTCTTTTCATTGCAGCATTCCTGTTCAGCATTTTTATGTTAGCAGTGTTTTATTAAATCTAATCGTTAGAGCACATAAGAGCGGAATAGAGACTACACGATGGCACATTGGACCCAGTTTGAAAGGGATCTGGATCAGGAGGTGAGGAGACTGATCGCTCAGCTTAGTGGGATTCAGGATGAAGAGGATCAGAACTTCCAGATGGCTCTTAAATTTGCCTGGTCAAATTTCAGGTGAGCATATGAGGTGTGGCACGGTGGAGCTATTGAAACCTGGACTGTAATTAACTCAATTTTTTCCAGATATTATTTAAGTCTTAACTGACTTTCAAGCAACACAACTGCACGTTGCTCTTTAATAGGCGTGGACATTTTGATTATATACAGTATGCACTTTGTCTGTATTATTAATGTGTATCTAACAGAGAATCTTGAATTCTTTGCTGTTTTCTCGAAACTTCTTTTACTGTTGCATTCAGAATTAAAATTGCAACAAAATGATTATCATATTCACTGTCTTCACAAACACACACTGGTCAATCACATTCTCGGTCAGTGACCTTTTGCTTCAGTCAAAAAAAACACTATGTGTTTATCACAATGTTTGTTTTTCTTCTGCAGATTCCACCGTTTTCTAGATGTGAGCAGTCACAAAGTGCAGCGCTCAATAAATGGGTAAGGATGTGTTTGAAGTCTTCCATGTATTAACTCAGCTTTGCTTTTCTTGAGAGAATAAGTTCATGTCTGGATCATTGTCGTGTTTTCAGGATCCATGAAAAACTAATGGTGCACTCGGACTTGTCTAAAGCAGAGAGCTGGTTGAGACTGACCGAAGAATTCCTCCACTCACCTCTTCCTAACACTGAGGGCACCATGGTAAGATAGTGTAATGTCATTTTGTCCCACTCATGCATTATTACTTTGATTACCAGTACTAGATTTTGCTCTTTTTTTCTTTGGTATAGACTGATGTCCACCACAGTATCGTGGCCTTATTACTCTTCCTCTCCGATTCTCCATCCAATACGAACTACAGTGAAAGAGCCAGACTGAAAGAGTCTGGTGAGTTTTAATAGTGTTTGTTAAATGTTTGACTTATTTGGACAGTTAGAATAACTCATTTTTGACTGCAGAAAAGGACGACAAATTTGACTGGGCCAAATATTTAATGGAAGGGGAAGACATAGACAATGGACCTTTCCCAGACACACCGGTGAGTAAGCTGATTTATAAGCATTTATGTAAAATCTTGAATTTTGCTTAATTTGACACTGTTTACAGCTGTTCTTATATGTTTACTCCTTTTGCATTCTGTGTGCACATTTAGTTAAAAATGGGTGTGTTTCTGAAGTGCCTAAATTGAACATGGACTTCTATATGACTGCTTTTTAGGAGTGGTCAGAAGAAGAGAGTGAGGAAGAGGAAAGTCAGCAGCCCATCAGCAGAGAGGATTCTGGGATACAGGTGGACAGAACACCACAAGAAGATCAGGAACAGAATGATAAGACAGTACAGGTTACTTGGGCTGGTGAGAACACAATCACACAATGTCTTGCGTAATCTAAAATAATTGCACCAACTTTTGTAATGAGAGAGCTTTTGAATGCATCATTTTGGAATGGTACAGTGATCTTCAATGCTACATTTATGTGAACAATGTTACTGTCTAGTGGGTGATCCAGATGCCAGAGCTTGGCTAGAGCTGCATGTAGTGACACCGTACTGGGTTTCCCACTCGCCTCGTTTCCCACACAGTCTTCACCTGCATTCCAACCTGCTCAATGTCTGGTGAGAGGAAAATTAGTCCTGACAACACCCCTCCGATGCTCTCTGGTTGTTAAAGCATTTAGTTTGAATTCTGAAATAATTTTGTCATTTTTTTGTATACCTGGAGCATCTGATCAACACAAATATGGCAAATGCTTATTCAGAGCAGATGGTCAAATTCTGTAATAAATAAATTCAAAATTTTATTGAGCCATGGGCACTTCATTACTGAGGTCTGCTGCCTATGCTTTTATGGGCTAAATACTCTAAAATACAATGGATAGCAGTGAAATACATAAATTCGTTGTGAAAATGGTAACACCCTTTATTGTGATTTAATTCTCTCCCCTGCAGGGATCAGCATCTTTACAACACTGACCCACTCTACCTGCCTGAAGAGAAGGCATTTGTCACAGAAACCCAAGTGATTCGGGAGACTCTATGGTAAGACTCTACGGTAAAAAAAAGATTTAATAAAGTATTTAAAAATATATTAAGGTTTGATATCTTCTGAAAGTTCAGCCGTAGAATTAACAAGGGTAAATGAAATACCAATCTTCGTATTTGCGTCGTCCTTTGTGTGTGTGCAGGCTTCTGTCAGGAGTAAAAAGGCTTTTCATATTTCAGCACCATGAGGGCAAAGTAAGCGTGAGGAATGATGTTGTGGTCACCCACTTGACCAATGTGAGCCAACATTTCTTCCCTCATTATCTTTTCATAAAGTTTTCGATTTTTTTTATTGTTTGGGTAACTTTTGCTGTGTCTTGCACATTAGTTAGGATCTATCAAAGCTTTTGAGTGATGTATTAAATGTTTTCATGTTTTTACATAAGAAGAGTGAAGTACATGTGTGTGACTGTCTGGTAAATTGCTGCTGGATGTTTGTGTGCTCCAGAACTGCCTGCGCTCAGTGCTGGAGCATATAGCAGCATATGGTCAGGCGGTGTTCCGTCTCCAGAGGTTTATCGACGAGGTGACTGGTCACAGTGCAGAACCATGTCCTCCTAGCCTCAACCCCCCCTCCTCCACCTCCTCCTCCTCATCGTCCAGGAAGAGCTCAGAGCCCCCGTTCAGAACATACCAGGCTTTTGTGTGGGCCCTGTACAAGTACTTTGCCAGCTTTAAGGAGGAGCTCACCGCCATAGAGAAAGAGATCATCGGCAAGGGTAAAAGCTTATCAGACGTCCAGTGGAAGTATATAAAAGTTTTAGCTGTTAAATTTATTTATTTTTTGTATGGAATAGTCATTCTGTGATTTCTTGGTAGATGAGACGGTGACTCTCTCCTCTGTGTTGGAGCGTCTCAGTCCTCACCTGGCACAGATCACCATGTTGCATAGGGTGTTTTGCACAGGCGTGGCCGAGGTGCCCCCTGGCACACCAAACGTGGTACGAGCTTCACACTTGCTTAACACCCTCTACAAGGCCATCATCGAGTACGACAGTGTGGGTGAAGCTTCTGAACAGTCTGTAAGTTTCTTGATTCGAAGAAACCTCATGAATAATTGATGACTTTCTTCATTAAACAGTTACAGGAGCTGTCAGCGTGGAGCAGATTTGTTTATTTCAAGTTATATGCACGAAATCAAACATGACTGGGTGTTTGATGTGTATGTTGGCAGATTGATGGCCCTTGCCCTTGTTTTATTGGCCTATGCATTATACATACTCCAAAAAGTTTCAGATTAACTCTAATAATTTGCCCTCCCATCATCAGGTTGCACTCCTGTTCTCTCTCTGGGTCGAAACAGTCCGGCCTTATCTTGAGATTGTGGACGAATGGATTGTTCATGGTCACTTGTTTGATCCAGCCAAGGAGTTTATAATCCAGAGGTAATAAATACAAATCTATTAATCTTTTTTTTTCTGTGACTGTCTTATTAGTTAGAGTTTTCAAAAATGGTGTAGGACTTCTCCATCACCGTTAGGACTACTGTATGTACATACAGTAGAAATAAACCACAAACAAATCACTCCATCTACCTTTGTGGTCTACACATGTTAGGAACAAGGATGTGCCCGTGAACCACAGGGACTTCTGGTACGCCACCTACACCCTGTACAGCGTTTCTGAGGCAGTGGAAAGTGAGGAGAGGCTAAGCGACGCTGCCAGTGGAAGCTCCGGAGGAGAGCAGAGCTCCAGCAGCAGACAGCACACCATGGTGTCCTTCCTCAAGCCCGTTCTCAAGCAGATCATTATGGCGGGAAAGTCAATGCAGCTCCTGAAGAACCTGGACTGCAAGGAGACCGAGCAGGCAGACGGCTCACCCAGAGGTCAGGCTCACGGTCAAGGAGAGAGTACTAGAGTGAGGAGTGTAGGTAGTAGGAGGTAGGGCTGGACAGTTAATGGAAACCAATGTTCAAAACCTAATTTGCGTAATTTGCACATGATTTTTTTTTCTGTTAATTTTTTAAAAATCTGTTACTTTCCTAGTGTACGTTCATTTACTGTCCCCTTAAAAACATACTACTGTGTGTTAACTCCACCCGGTCCAGTCTGCCACTACATATGTGTGTTTCCTTTAATTATTTTAAAATCACAAAAATATGCACTCTTTCATTAGAAAAAATATCCCAGCCTTAATAGTTATCATTGTCTGTGAACTGTGAAGGCAGAAAAACAAACAATAATTGTTTAATTGTAATTAAGATAAAATTAATTTTGATACGTAAGGTAAACAAATGTTTTTTAAATTAATTATAAAGATATGCATCTTTCAATGCAAGTTAGTAGTCCCCTCCATTCTGCATAATGCCTACAAGCCGTTATTCCACCATATTTCTTTTTAACTGGTGCGTGCAGAATCTTACAGTTGGAAGATCTTGCTCTAGGGGAGTGTAGATGGATAAAAGTAAAATATATGTAAGTTAAAAAGTGACATATGCCAAAATCATGTGATTAACTGCCTGTTTTGTACAGGTTATGCTCATTAATACATGACACATGAAATGTTTCTTTTAATGCTCACACTCTCCTGGGACTGTAACTGTGAGATTCTATTTGAAGGATGTTCTAGTGATTAATCATTTGAGATATGTTAGTATTACACCCCTCCAGAACTAATATTGCATTTATCAGTTTTATACGCTGTAAAAAGGAAAAGCGTTTTTAATTGTGTTTCTTCAGATGCTGAGAGGAAAAGCCTGTATACGCTCTTCCTGGAATCAGTGCAGACTCGGCTCCGTCGTGGAGAGGAGTCACCCACAGATACGGTAACCGAGCAGCAAGCCACCAAAAGGAGCCTCATCAAGATGCAGTCCATTGTAGCACGGCACCTGGAACTGGACGACATCCACGACCCCCTACTGGCCATCAACTTTGCTAGGTGATTATCACAAATTCCAGCAGTCGCCTTTAAAGGAGTTTAACTCATTCAGGCACTTTCACAGTTTCAGACCCTCCCTACAGCCATGTAAAGTTTTATGGAAGAGTCGACAGATTATTGGCTGAGCACAATGACAAATAATCACTCTCCTTCACTTTCATTAAACAACATAAACATATCATCATCCCTCCCGCTGGCAGAGTAGTGCTTGAGAAGTGGTTAATTTCAAAAGTTCCTTTAAAACGCTTTGATTTAAAAAAAAACATTTGTGCATTGTTACACCACTATGTCATATTTTTAAGAATTGTGCCACAGTGAATCATGACATTCCTAGTTTATTAAAAGTGGTCAACAAAACCATGCTCAAAGTTAAGCATCTCTATACATACAGTAGATACATTTAGTTGTGTATAAACTGTAATAATTTGTTTTAAAAACATACTTTTTAGGTTGTATTTGGAGCAGAAGGACTTTCATGAGAAGTTCTCTGGTGGAGATGTGATTGTGGACCGTTCATCAGAATCTGTTACGTGCCAAACGTTTGAACTGACACTGCGTTCCTGCCTGTATCCACACATTGAGAGGCGATACATTGAGTGCTGTGGGAATCTCATGAGGACACTCAAAAAGGACTACAGGTGAGGTGCTGGATGATTCTCTCAGATCACCCTGTTATGGTTATTTTTGTTGTGGTTATTTTTGAAACGGAGAGACTCAGGATTAGCATCTGCCCTCAAGCCGTAAGACTTCTTAACCAGGACATGCCACCACAACTTTCTTCCTGTTTATAAACTATAAATGGGGCAGTTGGTGGCGTAATGGTAGGGTGTTCGCCCCGTGATCAGAAGGTCAGATCAGAAGGTCAGATCAGAAGGTCAGATCAGAAGATCAGATCAGAAGATCAGATCATGAGCAAGGTACCATCCCCAAGCACTGCTCCCTAGGCGCTTGTTAGCCGCCCACTGCTCCTTCACGAATGGGTTAAATGCATAGATCACATTTTGTTGTGGTGTGCTGTGCTGTGCTGTGGTGTGTTCACAATGACAAATAATCACTCACTTTCATTAAGATATTATAACATAAACCCTCATGAACTCTTCCTGTCTGTCGACGATTTGCCATTTAATTAAAGACTTGAATCTTAAAAGCACGTTAGGAGAAATTTAATGGCTGACTGGCTTGTTTCACTTCATGTTTTAGGCTCCTTGGGTACCTTCAAGCTATGAGAAACTATTTCCTGTTGGAGGCTGGTGACACCATGTATGACTTTTACATGGCCATCTTTGACAAGGTTTTGGAGAAGGAGAGCTGGCAGCAGCTGGCGTTCCTCAACGTGCAGCTGCAGGAGGCTGTGGGACAGCGCAACCCAGAGGACAGCAGCAGGTACTACATGGGGCTGCTTTGTAACCTTTATGGGCTTTAATTATTAAATCGGTGCTGATGTGTCTCACTTTTGCCTGTTACTGATCTCTTGTGGCTGATTTTACAGATTGTCAATTTTTCTGGAAACTATTGATCCCACTAGGAAAAAACTACCGGTCAATAACCTTGATGGTCTTACATTGAGTTATAAGGTATGTATTTAGGGGATGATGGGATTTAATTTCTACATATTTTTTATAATGGAGTGCAATTTATTTACCTCAATTATTTTTGGTTTATCAGGTTCCATGGCCTGTAGATATTGTAATTAGTTCTGAATGCCAGAAAATCTACAATCAAGTCTTTCTTCTCCTTCTACAAATAAAATGGGCCAAATATAGTCTGGACACATTAAGGTTTAGTGGTACGTATTGATCTGATATAAAGTGATATGTTTTTCACTTTATGCTGAAAGGCCAATCAGACTTTGAAGCATTTTAGGTCAGTTGGGGGAAACTAGTACTGAGATAAATTCAGCTGATTTGATTTTAGGTCACCCGATTTTCTCTCTGCTAAAAATGTTATTTCTCCACAGATTTGACAGAGGCTGCTAAAAGGCATGAAGGAAGCCAGACTGAAGATTGCACTCCTAAAGAGCCCATAAACCAACAGATTCACAGAATGTTTCTACTGAGGGTCAAGCTGATGCATTTCGTTAATAGTCTCCACAACTATATTATGACCAGGGTGGGTTTCAGCTTTGAATACATTTTTAGAGGTTTAGTGTGTATTCCTTATTTATATAATATTGGGTTCTGTTTGCAGATTCTACATAGCACAGGCTTGGAATTCCAGCATCAAGTTCAGGAAGCAAAAGACTTGGACCAGCTCATAAAAATCCATTACAGATATCTGTCCACCATCCACGACCGCTGTCTCCTCAGAGAAAAAGTGGGGCATGCACACACACACACACACACACACACACATACACACATGCTCTCACACTCACAGGCACAAAAATAGTAATACTCTGACAGACAGACAAAACAGATTTATATAAACGCATAGAGACACAAACACACACATCTTTAAAAAGCTGAAGGTTAAAACCATATAAAATCAACTACTTCCTAGTGAAGCTTCTCTCTCACTGGAGTTTTTACTACATTCAAATATTTACTGAGCTTGTGAAACATATTACACACACACACTCTCACACTCCATTAGAGTAGTATGTCACTGACGTTTATGCTTTTATAATATGCCTTTTTCCAGGTCAGCTTTGTGAAGGAAGCTATCATGAAGGTCCTAAATTTGGTTCTCATATTCTCTGACCGATGGCAGGCTGGCTTTGGAGCGTGGAAGTGAGTTAGCGAATCCAAACATTATATACAGACATTTAACTTCTTTTGGTTGTTCAGATTCCACGGCACAGCATGCAGTATAAAATACGATATTCAGATTGAATCAATTTTGTCTCTGGTTTAATGATTGTCTTGTTTTTCTGGGTCAGAATCGAGTCTATAGACAAAATGGAGTCGGATTTTAAGAACTGTCACATGTTCTTGGTGACTATTCTGAACAAGGCTGTCTGCAGGGGATCATTTCCTCATTGTGAGTCTGCTGCTGTAGTGCATCATTTATCTACTTCTCTTCTTGTAACACTTTGCTGTTTGTGTGCTTTTTGGGGCTGCACTTTTTTTACTTTTTATAATTGTGATATTTTTATTTCTTTTAGTGGAATCCCTTGCTCTCTCCCTGATGGCTGGATTTGAGCAGTGCTAGAGGACATTTATCCAAGCCAAGAACTTCATATTTTGACTCATGATGAACGTCTGTGGCTGTTCTGTCCTCTTTGTTTTATGACTTTATAGCAAATGAGAGGTTGACGCACAACAGATCTTATTTAGAATGTGTGTGTATGAATAGGGAACGCCTACATAAAACATAAGTAATATACCAATAATGGTTTTGCTCCCGGGGGTTTTACCTTCATTTTTCAACTTGATGTGAAGTCGTGAAGATGTAGTAGTATTCTGCTACTGTTTGTGTGTGGGTGTGTATGTGTGACTGAAAGATGTATATAAAAATTCCTGTATATGTGTATAAGGTTTGTTTAAAATAATCACTTCTGAAAGCTATTATACAAGTAGTTTTTTTCGTTATTGTACAGTGGCAGTTTGTGCATAATAAAAGTCTCTTAACCTCTGGAATTATGGTTTCTTATTACAACACAGCTCTTTATAGAAGACAGATGCACAAATGATCTCTTACATACGTTAGAAATGATCTATGCAGATACACACCACAATCGTTCTGGAATGATTAATTAATTTAATAATTAATTCAAATTATTTTGTGAAATATTCCTAGTATATATCAAGTTATGATAAACCTACTGGGCTGGTTTCTTGCCCATGAATTAAGCCTAGTCTCGGACTAAGTTATAGTATCAGTGCAGATTTACCATTCAAACTCAAAGCTAGTCTAGGACTAGGCTTAATCCTCGGCTGGGAAATAGGCCCTGTTCTGTTTTTGAATCCTACACAGCATAGGCTTGGAATTTCAGCCACGTACAAGTACAAGAGGCAAGAAGTGTGTATGTGTATTTGTGTGATAATGAGTGAGTGAGTTTTTGACAGTCATTAACAACTTAAATTGAAATTCTTTTACAGAAATGTGGCTGTTAATGTATGAAAAGTTTTGATTGTAGTCAAAGTTAGTGTTTAGTGTAATATTTTACGTCTAATCATTAAGGGAGTTAAAGATAAAGATAGTACTGCTATGTGTGTGTGTGTTCATACAAATAGTGGAGTCTAAGAGAAATTAATGCATCAATGATGACGCTTTTAAAGTTCAGGCTTTAATTCTGACCTGTATTGCGGGTTGAGATTGCAGACATGGAGAGACAGTGTGTATTTCTGTTATTTAACAACGTCCAGCAAGGGAAAAAATCGCTGAATCTTAAGTGTTTCTTTACTGCACGTTTTAGTATGTAAAGATTAAATGCATGTAACTCTGAAATTCTGAAGCACCAATGAAATAACGTGAAATAACGTCCAACCAACAAACATCTTTACAAAAATAAATCTCATGTTACACTATTATTCTTTTCAAAACGAAATGTGCTCATTTTATCCTATATTGTACACAAAACAAATCAAAATATTATGCTCTTTTGAAAGTTCATGTATATGAGGTATCATTGAAATGTCAGTTACTTCTCCAACATTGTGCATATATGCAAGGGCTTCGCCATGCGATTTTTACCGGGACTTCAGCCCGGAGCACAGCCGGATTATCCATAGACTCGATCGGGCAAATGCCCAGGGGCCCCAGCATCATTTAGCACAAGTAGGCCTTTAAATATCTTTTAAAATATCCCTCACTGTGTTCATTCGGCCCTGGCCCAGGGTATTTTGAGTCTTGCCCGGGTAGCCAAAATAATTGAGCAGTTGTTTAGCGTATTTATTTCATTAACATGCATGCATCTGGAAATTAAATGATAATCAAGGCATCCTACTATATTCTGTAGTTTACTATAATACATTTTATATACGGTATACAAATTGGAAAAAAAAATCTCCGGCTCTTATTTTTTGATTTTAGATCCGGTCCGGGCTAAGCCCAGAGTGTCCTTTAGGGCTGGAAACGCCCCTGCGTATACTGTAGGTTTGAGGTTCGACCTCCGTCCCGGATCGTGTAAAATCTCTCGGTCCCTCCTGGACGCCCCCTGACGGCTGCTGCGTGTGGCTGCAGGCGGAGTTTCCTGTTGAATTTTCCTGTAGTGAAACGGGAACTCCCAGTGCGAGCCGCCCGCCCGCCTGCCACGGAACGAACACGGTCACACGGGCTGGATTCTGAAAATCGCGGCACAGACTTCATTTCTTTTATGAAAAAAAACACAAATCTGTGCCCACACTGACCGCAAGCAGCTCGGAAAGGAAACATCTCCGCGGCGGCTACAGCAAATGGCCATTTAAACGAGCGGGACGGATTAGTTTATCCCTGGAAAGCAGACTCGGTGGGTAGCGACTGCGCTAGGCGAAAACTTTTCCTGGCTAACTTACTTTGCTCCGGGTGTCGCCTTCTGCGCTGCTCGTTTTCGGCTAAATGTTTGTTGTCGTCTTAGAGGCGCGGAGCGAAAACTCCAGAGTTTTATTCGGTGCCGTTAAGCGAAAAGTCGGGCGCTTTGTTGGCGTATAGTATTATGTTCAGTCGAGCAGCTAGTGAAGTTAGCTTAATGTCGGGCCTGTGTGTGAGTGAGTAATCTGCTGTGTGTACTTTAGGAGCTCGCTAAAGGACACACTAACGACTGAGTTTGTATATTTGTCTACATTTAATATCTTCAGTGAGGGAAAAGTTCCACTACAATGTCATGTATTTAATTGGGCGTTAATCTTTAGCTTCTTAAATCTGTGTCTGCGTGTGCGTGTGTATGCCTTGTATGTTACGTTACTGTGTGAGTGTATGTGATGTATCTGTACATGTCTGTCCGTGTGTAGCTGTGTGTGTGTCCGTGTGTACCTGTGTGTGTGTCCGTGTGTACCCGTGTGTGTGTGTCCGTGTGTGTTTGTGTATGTGAGTGTCTGTGTGTACCCGTGTGTGTGTCCGTGTGTGTTTGTGTATGTGTGTGTCCGTGTGTACCTGTGTGTGTGTGTCCGTGTGTAGCTGTGTGTGTGTGTCCGTGTGTAGCTGTGTGTGTGTGTCCGTGTGTAGCTGTGAGTGTGTGTCCGTGTGTAGCTGTGAGTGTGTCCGTGTGTAGCTGTGAGTGTGTGTCCGTGTGTAGCTGTGAGTGTGTGTCCGTGTGTAGCTGTGAGTGAGTGTCCTTGTGTAGCTGTGAGTGTGTGTCTGTGTGTGTGTCCGTGTGTAGCTGTGTGTCCATGTCCGTGTGTGTGTGTGTGTATGTGAGAGTGTCCGTGTGTAGCTGTGTGTGTGTGTGTTTGTCCGTGTGTAGCTGTGAGTGTGTGTCTGTGTGTAGCTGTGAGTGTGTGTGTGTGTACCTGTGAGTGTGTCCATGTCCGTGTGTAGCTGTGAGTGTGTGTCCATGTGTACCTGTGAGTGTGTCCATGTCCGTGTGTAGCTGTGTGTGTGTGTGTGTGTGTGTATGTGAGAGTGTCTGTGTGTCTGTCTGTGTGTACCTGTGTGTCTGTGTGTGTACCTGTGTGTCTGTGTGTCTGTCCGTGTGTACCTGTGTGTCTGTGTGTTTGTCCGTGTGTAGCTGTGAGTGTGTGTCTGTGTGTTTGTCCGTGTGTAGCTGTGAGTGTGTGTCCATGGCCGTGTGTATCTGTGAGTGTGTGTCTATGGCCGTGTGTATCTGTGAGTGTGTGTCTATGGCCGTGTGTAGCTGTGTGTGTGTGTCCATGGCCGTGTGCAGCTGTGTGCATATTTTTTTGTTAATCTGCACTAACCAACTGAAGTTATGTGATTAAGTGTGAGTGTGTGTGTGTGTGTGTGTGAATGCTGGAGACTCACCTCACCCGAGTGTTGCTGTATTAACTAGTTCTGCAGGTTGAGCTGTTCAGTGCACTCTGCCACAAGGCATTATTCACACTAAAGCTAAATGAAAGTAAAACAAAGGGTTTCAGTTACTACTGCTATTAATAATAATACTAGTAATTATAGGTTTAATTTATGCAGCCTTTGAAATGAAACATCAGCCTACATTAGTACGTTGACTCTGATCAGCAAGCCCTTAGCATCGATCCAACATGAAAACATCGTTCAGATATCATACATATTGTAACGTTGCTTTATATTGAATTGAGATCTATTTTTTTCAAGAAATGTTTTATTTAGTAGTGCTCCTGTTAGTGCTTAATGCTTAACCTTACCAGGGTTCAATTAAAACACAAATACAACTCACTTGAAAACAGTAACCAAAAAGAGTAATGATAATACTGGCATAGATTTGGAAAAATCAGATATCCGTCTCATTACGTACGGCGTCCAAGGTTTCTTTAAGGGACAGCAAGGGATTCCAGGTTCTATTAAGCTCTTCAGGGAACCTTTGAGAAAATCTCAATTTCTCCAACTTTAAGTTGTATAGAACTTCTCTGACCCACTGGGTATAAGATGGGGGCTGAGAATGTTCCCACCTCAGTAGAATTAATCGCCAGGCCAGCAATAGAGTTTTTTAGTAAAGGAGAAGATTGTTTTTAAGTTAAATCTCAAGAAAATGTCAAATGATATTTTAGTTGCTTTTTGTGATTTGACTTGAATAGAAGTGATAATTAAATCAGCATATGATACTGTTGATCACTGGCTCTTGTATTAAATTGAATCAAAATTGTATCATAGCAGACTTTGTGACATCAACAGACACAAAACCATTGTCAGTTGAAACACTATAATGTTGTATTGTAACTTATGATTTACACCCCTAATAAGTACACACATGCATCAAATGAGCACATTCGGCTTTTCCATTTGTTGTAAATGATGGAATATCCAGTGCATAGTCCTATCCAGCATTCAGGGTATAGTATTTGTTCTTGATTTATAAATAACTTATACTTCTGAAATCAGAGATAAAAGAGAGAGAATTATCTTCAAATTGTAATTTGGGTCAAAAGCATTGCATGTTTCATTCTTATTCCTGCCTACTACATGCTATCTGATGATAAGGCTAAAATGAGAGGTAACAGTAACAGTTGGTTTTGTTCCTGGATGTTTTGGCATATTTTTGCTGCTGTGCCACTGAGACATTGGTTCACAGGAATTTGACCTTATCTGTAGGTACTTGTCGCTGCAGTTTCAGAACCCTGGAATTGCATAGCTGTAGCTGAGCAATTTGAGAAAAATAGAGAAGTTGTGAATGAGGTTTAATCACGTTTAAGTGAAGATACAGAAGTGAAATGAAATTATGGTTTCCTTTAAGACATGAATAACTTTATGAGCAAAATGAGAGCAAAATTAGCATGAAGGTGGTCTTTTTTGTAAATCACCCAGCATGTAAAAGTCTGTGCTCAGGCCTGTGATTAAGCAGGCTGATGTGTGAAAATGTGAGCTTAAGAAGATGGCACTGTGTCTTCGTGTGGGAGGTAGGTGTGAAAGCGCCTACTTGTTAAAGGAAAGGTTTTTGCAGATTATAGTGTATAAGTGATCTTGCATGTATGAGAGGCTGAGGTGGAGGTGGAGTTAAACTGCATTACAAGATTTTTATTCTGGGACGGATTTCTGTTCCAGAACGACTCCACCCAACGGAAATTCTGATTAAGGTTGAGATACTGCATCTCCCGCTCCACTGCCTCTGTGGTTTCCTATAGTGAGCTTATTAAAATGAAATGGCAAATACTTTGTCAGTGGGTTTTTTTTTAAATCAGATTTTTGCTCATGTATTGGGTGTGTTTCACATGTTGCAGTTTTTAAACACATCTGCTTGTTAAACAGTTCTCTTACGGCTAAACTTATTCTCACCGTCTGTTGCAGGTTCTGAAGTGTGACTTGTGGTTTTGCAGAATGTTAACTATATACAGTATACACCAATAAGGCTGAGAGTACAGTATTACATGCTACAAGAGGACAGTATTCAATGTTGTTCGTCTTTGATCACACAAAGTCTCATGCTTCGTTTATGGTTAGAAAATCTTTACATTCTGTCTCTGACAATTTCCAGTAAACTGCGTCTGTTATTTCTTTGGAATACTAGCACGATATGTAATGATACGTGTCTAATTACATTAGAGGATTAAAAAATACACTTAAGAACAATGTCCCCATAGTATCCAGAGCTGTCCACTATCCAGTGTTTCCTAAGAGTGATTTGGTGTGGATTTAGTTATTAAATAGCAGATAGAATGAAGTACTGTAGCAGTCTTTGTGTAACTATGATTAATGGGGCTGAGGGAATACGGGCGGGGAGAGAGGCCAGACTTTTGGGAAGGAGCCATGTTGGAGTTGCTGGCTCATCAGCAGAGTGTTAGACGATTAAGAGTTTCCTGCTCCTTGAACACCAAGTTAAAGACTTTTTAAAAATTGCAGTTACTTGTGAGGTTTCAAACTCGTATCTTGAGGTAATATTGTTTGATGATTCACAAGCACGGGACAACTTTTTGAAATCATGAGCTTTTATTTTTATTTTAAATGTGAGAAACTCCTCCTCCTCCTCCTCTAATGCCTTATCATGTAGGAACAGAGACCCCTAAAGCAAAGTCAGAGAAGAGTTTTATCACGTTTGTGTTTCCTGTGCTGAGCCGTTTCCGTGAGTGTATGTTTCTGTACCATGCCTTGATATCTGCCTGGTTAATGGCATTGAAACTTTCCCACACCACACAGCAATAACAGTCAAAAATTATGCATTTCATTCATTTGTTAGTAAGGTTAAAATATTTGTTGTCTCATTGACTCACTGGTTCTGCTGAAATTTGACATGAAATGCTGACCCCTAAACGCTCTTGTAGGGACCAAGTTTGGCTGACTGTGTTGGCTTTTGTCATAAGAAAGCGTTAGACAAACAAATTAATTCAGTATCTCAACTGCTTGA
This sequence comes from Distichodus sexfasciatus, assembly GCA_032718565.1. Classification (NCBI taxonomy): domain Eukaryota; kingdom Metazoa; phylum Chordata; class Actinopteri; order Characiformes; family Distichodontidae; genus Distichodus; species Distichodus sexfasciatus. The sequence goes on from JAVGVS010000003.1 coordinate 7,498,059, forward strand.
TCCCTGTCAGGGTCGGAGGGACTAGAGCCTATCCCAGGACGATGGGCGCAAGGCACCAACACGCTGCTGGGCACAGACACACTCATACAAATATACTCTCAATCACACCGTATGGGGCTAATTTAGAGGCACCAATCAACCTGTAGCCCATGCTTCTGGACTGTGGGTAAAAACCAGATTACCCGCAAAAAAAACATTACGAAAACGGGGAGAGTACGCAAACTCCACAGAGTTTTGTCAGGTTATTGTCTTTTAGTGTTTTAATGTGAGAATAAAGAACATTTTTAGAGGAACTATAGACAAGTGAGTAACTAGAGGTTCCGTTTTCAGCTGAAGCAGCGGTCTGGTGAAAAAACTGTGACCGATAATGACTCTGCACACTAACCTAATGTACAGTAAGACACTGCAAGACGTACTGCAAAGGAAACAACAACTTATAAAGTGCTATCAGTCTTGGCTTGATGTCTTTGCTGATAAGATGGCAAAAGACAACAGCTCAAGCGTACGTTCCACTGGATTCTTGATTTCGCAGCTGGATTCATTTCCGTTTAGAAGCAATGGACTGTGGGTGGCTGGGTCCGCTTCTATAGTTAGTTTAAAATGAAGAAGTGAATCTTGAGGGGAGTAAGCAAAAATAGCGATTAAGTCATGAAATGTGCACCCTTTCTGTGATACTTCATTACACCAATGGAGTCTCGTTATTCTCTACAGGAATCTGGAATTGCATCAGAGAAAATGAATACTCACAGATGATGTGATAATAACCATTACACCTAGCAATTAAAGCCTTAGACATTTACAGTTGCTTAAGTTGTGGTCGGTCATGCATAGTGTAGCATTGCTAAATACTACTAAACATGTTTGCACAGGAAGGAAATGTTTTGTCGTAATTAAATCATAAATAAATGTAATTTTGTTACATTTGGGTTTCTACCATTGTAATGCGACACCAAAATCATACTTGTCTTTGTCATTTTCTTTAAAATAATTAAGTTTTCTAGAGATTTTGAGAACCGTGGAATGAAAGCTGTGGTTTGGTAAAGGTGCCACTTATTCCTCTTTTGCGTAACCATGAAAGAACTTGTGAGGAAAGCAACAAAAACTTCCCAGAGAGACAAGATTCAGTTCCATTCTCACTCGCTGTGTGATATTTACTTCGTAGAATCATGACGGCCACCGTGACTTTGGAGGACGCTCTGTCCAACGTGGACCTGCTGGAGGAGCTTCCTCTCCCAGACCAGCAGCCCTGCATCGAGCCATTACCCTCCTCCATCATGTACCAGGTAACGCACCTTCAGGCAGTCATGAAGTGACTACAGTCTGTTCAGTATCGATTTTTAATCCTTTTTAATTGAAGGATTTACAAAATGTTAATTATATCTGAGCCTAAAAGCATTTTTCCTGTAGAAACACAAAGCATTCAAAACATTGTTCAAAGAACTACTTATGAAAGCATGCATTATGCCATGTAAGGCTGGTGAGACCTTGGCATCATGCATACTTTCGTTGCGTTATTTGAACAAAAGTTGAAGAAAATATATTAAAGTCAACAGTGGAGTCACAGTGTTCCTTCTAGTGGACAGAACTACGCAGCGGCTGTAGCTGTAAATAGCTTGTTAACACAAGCGTCTGGAGCTCGCAGCTCCGTGTCTGACTCGAATGCAGATGATAGTGTAACAGATAAGGTGTTCGCCCCGTGATCAGAAGATCGCAGGTTTGAATCCCAGACCGGTAAAGTAACCACTGAGGTACTTGTGAGCACGTCACGTCCCCAAGCACTGCTCCCCGGCCACTGCCCATGTCAGCTGCCCACTTCTTTCATGGATGGGTCAAGTGCACAGGTCACATTTTGTTGTGGTGCACTGTGTACAGTGCTGTGGTGTGTTCACAATGACAAATAATCACCCACTTACATTTTTTCTGAAGCCAAAGATTAAACTTGTGGCGCTGGTTTCTTGCTCATGGATTAAGCCTAGTGTTGGACTAAGTTGTGATGCCAGTGGAGATTTACCATTCAAACTCAATCCACGACTGGAAAATTGGCCCAAGATGTCCAACAAATCAGGATATGATTTGTCCTGATTTAGACAAAGTTTTGTAAAGACAGAGACAAGCAGCTGTATCAGAGCTAAAGCAGCATGTTATTAAATTTATTTGCTTTATCTCTGTATTCATTCAAAAAGGACCAATACCAATAACCCAACAAATTTAAACACCGATAATCGATCAACCCTTAGTTATAGCCACTGATGATGACTTACTGACAATTGATATTATCAGCAGATTTTCATTTTGACTTGTTCCCAGTGACATCACAGCAACTGTTGTGTAAAACTGCATTGTTTCAAATAAAATTAAAAAAGCTTTTATAATTAACATTTTATTACAGTTTATTGTGGTGTTTAGTTATTTGTAAAGTAGGAAAATACCATTACAGGAATGTCTTTATAGAGGTTCTAATATTGCTCAGATGTGTGTTTATATTTTGAATATGCCTTTTTCACCTCCTTCTTTCAACAGCCCAACTTCAACACCAACTTTGAAGACCGCAACGCCTTTGTGACTGGCATCGCCCGCTACATCGAGCAAGCCACGGTGCACTCCAGCATGGTGAGTCTCCATGGCTCCCTCAGTCCTCGACGAACACGCAGCAGGGTTGAATGCGTTTGCCCTCCGAGTTGCTGCTAATTGACTCAACTCCACCAATTCTGGGGCCTCGGCCCTATTCACACCCGGCCCTCTAAATGCAGAGGCCTTGATGGTGAGTTCAGAGGAGTTTGTCGGCTGGATAAATGTGCTAAGAAGACCTGAAAGAGGCCAGCCTTGTTCCCAGCGCTGATTAGAGGAGACTCGCCAAGTTCCAGGCTGAATGGAGCTGTGATGAATGTCTGCTTTAGAGCCTTAGTGCGGTGGAACGGGGCTCGTCCGGGCTGTGTTTGTGAGGACTAATAGTTGTCAAGGAGCGTTTGGGGTCAGCTCAGGCTTTGTGGGGACTGTATGTACTGTTTAGGCACAGTGTGTGGTCAGTGTCGACGAGTTGAGTTTGAATTTGCAGAAGTTGCAGTGTAAATGATGTTATTTCCTGTATTATAAGATTCAACTCTTGTTTTGAAAGCAGTTTATTCCTGCAGACCTGGGAAAATCATCAGTTTTTTTAATGTGTCCTTTGAATTTCAAACTATTGTGATATATTAATTCTCTAGGTTGTACTAAGGTTGTTTTGAGTAATTTATGCAGATTGGGGCACATTCTTACCACGGTCCTCATTATGACTAAAACCTGCCTCCCGTTTTCCCAGAAAGCCAGAAACAGTCCACAGCCTTTTTTGGTGAAAGTTTGTGGCCCCTTGAATATTTGTTCTTGCCATGATTTGTTTGTTTACAATGTTGAAACGTTTTTGTATTGACCTATATATACTGTATATACTAAAGTAGTTAAAGTACATTATCCTACGTTAGCCAAGTACAGTCAGATAATTGTCTTTATGTAATTATGTAACTGATAATTGCAGTTATGTTTATGTGCATTTCTTGTATTAATGTAGGCACAGTAGCGGAGTGCTTTTACGGACTCTCCGGTTTCATCCCACTGTTCAAAAGCTTGGTTAGGATGACAAGCTTCTCTAATGGAGTTTATAGCCTCGGAGCTTTGAGCTTCTTGGAGAATGTGCGCTGTGGGCAAAACGGCTGCTGTTCCCCAGGATGTGTTGTATCCAGTTCTCAAGTGTAAAGTGCTTTGGGTTTGAGGAAAGTGCTGTATAAAAAAAATTAATAAAAACAATGTATATTAGATATGTTGTGTATCACATGTGTATGTGATTTAAGTTTGTGAGAAAGAGGATACTTGGCAGTGGGTTGGGGATTGGCATGTGGCACCATGGCCGTGGCCACTCGATTTCTGCAGTAAGGCTATAAGAAAAGTGAGTGGAAGTGAGTAGGCGAAGTAACTCATTTGAGAAAGCCCTGGGGAAATGCGACGCAAACCCAATGTAAGAATGTTTGAGGTCGAGGCAGAATGAAATCCCGGACGATGTTAGAATCCCGGGCGGACGCGTTTTTTAGGGTGCGTCTGGTCACCCTACGTATGTGTGTGTATCTTATCAACTTTGTGCAATTAGATCCAAATAATTTCATGTAAGAACAAGACACATGCCTGACTTCTTTTTGAGTAAAACTGAACAGGAAGCATATGTCGACACCTATTGTGTAGACGTTTGGTCCAAAAATATTGTGATTTGAATTTTGCCCTGCCCTACAGTTGAGTATGTTGTAAATTATAGTCTTAGAAGACGTCCGCATGGCACTACACTTACGAGGTGTGTTTACTTGGCTTGTGTTGCTCCAGAACCAGAAGCCTGTGTGTGTTGTGTTGTGTGTTGTGCTGATTCTCTGTTGTGTGTTTGTGTGTGTATAGAATGAGATGCTGGAGGAGGGGCAGGAGTATGCTGTGATGCTCTACACATGGAGGAGTTGTTCCAGAGCCATTCCCCAGGTAATACACACACACACACACACACACACACAGTACTACCTGCACTCACTGTGCATAACGCAAACCTCACTGTTTTAGTTTTGCCACTCGTTGACAGCATTGTATCTGTTCTCAGGTGAAATGCAATGAGCAGCCCAACAGGGTGGAGATCTATGAGAAGACGGTGGAGGTGCTGGAGCCTGAGGTCAACAAGCTGATGAACTTCATGTACTTCCAGGTAACGTCCACACTGCTTTGTTATATCACTGAGTAGTGCGGGAGAGTTTGTGCCGTCTAAAGAGGGAATCTCAATGTGGAAGCTTTGTGCATGAATGAATGATCTCTCTTCCTTTTTTCTAACTTTCAATCACTCAGCGGACGGCGATTGACCGTTTCTGTGGTGAGGTTCGCCGTCTGTGTCACGCTGAGCGCAGGAAGGATTTCGTGTCGGAGGCGTACCTGCTCACGCTGGGCAAATTCATCAACATGTTTGCTGTGCTGGATGAACTTAAAAACATGAAGTGCAGCGTCAAGAATGACCACTCAGCCTACAAACGGTACATTCAAACTCCCTCCTTCACTGGACAACTTTCACATTTGTCTCGTTCCCTGTTTCATGAGCGCTTTCTGTAGCATTTGTCTGTGCTTTAGATGCCTTTTTTATTATTTGTGTTTGACCTCTAGATGGCAGTACTGCTCAGGTTTTTTATTGAGGCAGTTTTCTCTTTTTAATACACACTCAAGTAGAAAATAAAAACGGGCTTTAGACTGATTATATACTGAGAGCATTAATAAGTATGTGTGTGTTTGTTAAAACCTTAAGTATCGTAATTCATTATGTGTGTAAGAGTGTGTGTGTGTGTGTGTGTGAGAGAGAGAGAGACTAAATCACACACAATGTTCCCTCAGTGCACATTTGAAACAATCTGGCAATGATGCTTGTAGACAAAAATGTCATTCCCGGCATTTGTTATTAGGGATCCACCGATCCGTGGATAGTATATTGGTCCGATTACAACTCAAATAGCTGGACCGGGTATCGGTGTAATGGGGCGGACCTATGGAGCCGATATGTAGATTGTAGGTTTTTCTACGTTTGCGTTTGTGCGCATGTTCAATTAGTTTGACGTTTGCGCTAGTTCCTACATATAGAAGTGACAATGAGCGGAACACGCAGCGCAACACACTACAACCCCAAACGCAAACTATACGCAATGATTCTGTTTCATTCCAGCTCTTGCTCGCGATTTGTGTTCCTCACGCACATTCACTAAAGCGTTCCAGTTCGGTCAGATCTACTTGTGTGGAACGCCATCATGCCAAATGACACTCGTGTGGAACGCCATCGTTTCAGAAATGAGTCCAAAATGAGGTGTAGAAATGTATTATTTGTTATTAAATAATTTTATTTTATATTCAGATGGATCAAGAAGTGTTTCCATCTGGCACTAACCTTATTTTTTTTCATAGAACTAAGCCATAGAATGTCTCTACATAATAAAAAATTCTGCAATCCATAACGTCTTAAACACAGCAACATAAGGCATGTATGGATAACTTCTACACAAACGCTATAATAAGCCTAAAAACAAAGGTATAGACAAACGCCCAAAATTCTTTTAGCACTGTGAAGGTTAAAACAAATTGCTGTTAGGTCGGTACTCGGGATCGGCCGATACCCAAAGCCCAAATATTGGCTCTTATCTACCTTGACTTGCGTTTTTCAGGCAAAGCGTCCTCGAACTACTTTGGGAATAAGTAGCTGTTGTTGTGTGGATGTGTTGCCGGGATGAAAAGGGTTCCCACTTTAACTGGCACTTGTTTAAGTCCCGCTCTTTTCCTCTTTGGCTTCACAGAGCAGCCCAGTTTCTGAGGAAAATGTCTGAGCCGTCCTCCATTCAGGAGTCTCAGAACTTGTCCATGTTCCTGGCCAATCACAACAAGATTACCCAGGTACACACAGCTCCGCCCTCGTTTATTTCTGAGACAGGTGTCGTCTGGTTGAACATGTTTAAAATGTCCTGTCCCTTGACATTTTATGTCCGCCTCAGTCCCTACAGCAGCAATTGGAGGTGATTAATGGCTACGAAGAGCTGCTGGCTGACATTGTTAACCTGTGTGTGGACTACTATGAGAACAAGATGTACCTCACGCCCAGTGAGAAACACATGCTGCTCAAAGTAAGACTCCCACACGCTGTCACTCACGGTTCTCATCTCTCTCTTTATAAATCAATATTATGTCTTCATTTAGCTCAGCGATTTGGCTGCTGTGATTAAAACACTCTTATTGCCCCATGGCCATGTTCTCCAGGTAATGGGATTTGGTCTGTATTTAATGGATGGGACCAACAGCAACATCTACAAACTGGACGCCAAGAAGAGAATCAACCTCACGAAGATAGACAAGTTTTTTAAGGTAGGTGTGTGTGTGTGTGTCAGAAAACGCCACTTTTATTTCAGTAATTCACAGATTTTCTTGTTCTTCGGCTTTACTTGCATTGCCAATTTGGTTGAGTGATTGATTAATCATACCTCAACAGTGCTAGTCTTAGACTTCTCCAACAATTGCTCATTATAGTCACAAATGTTTACACAGTAGGAGTACTTTGTATAAATAGTAGGGCTGGGTATCGTTGCTGATTTCCTGAATCGATTCGTTTCCGATTCACAAGGTCATGATCCGATTCAATTCTTGATTCGATTCGATATCGATTTATTTAGAGATTTCTTTGCGTCAATACTAGTTTTGCTTGGTTATAAAATAACTTGTTTTAAACCCGAAGTGTTGCCAAACGTCGGCCTTTAGGCCAGACGGTGATTTGAGCGGAGCAGCTTCAGCCATGGCTGTATTTGGTTTCGGTTTCGCCGGTCTCACGTTTTTATAGCTCTCCTTGCGCGGTCGCGAGAAGTAGTGCATAACCGCAGGGAAAGATCGATCGGCGAATTTTTGAATCGATATCATATTTTTCGAACGAGAATCGATATTGATCAGTGAATCGATTAATTTGTGTAATTTTTTTTCCTGCAGCAACTGCAGGTAGTGCCACTGTTTGGGGACATGCAGATCGAGCTTTCCCGTTACATCAAGACCAGCGCTCATTTTGAAGAAAACAAGTCCAGGTGAGTTGACTAGATTGCAGTCCTAATAACAATCAGATAACGGTTTTATTATTAATGAATAATGTAGGAAACACTAATTATTCAATCTCTCCTCTCCGCTCTCCTTCTAGATGGTCGTGCACATCTGCGGGCAGCAGTCCTCAGTATAATATCTGTGAGCAGATGATTCAGATCCGAGACGATCACATGCGTTTCATCTCCGAGTTGGCCCGCTACAGTAACAATGAGGTGAGTCTATATTTGTGTCCGTTAGGTCTGTTGAAAAGCCATAAGATCCCTGTTGGGTTGAAAAACCTGCAGCTGAAAGTAGAGAACGGTCTCTGACAGCCCAGTGCGGTGCTTACAGGGACGCTGGCTGCTCAGGTTGTATTAGCCCAATGTACCTCGCTGAAATGCTCATTACCAAAAGTGCCCGATTACCTGCTTGTGTCGGACATGTGGATAGTGATTAGGAAAATTGGGGATTATTTGTTCATTTCCAAAGTGAAGTTACACCTGGTTAGTGATGAACTGATGCACTTATTATAGTCGCCCTATTCCTCAGACACATCAGCCGACGTGTATGTTTGTTTACATCTTTTTTTTCTGAGCACATCTCTAAAATAATATGCAGAAAAAATATGTTTCCCCTACCATTATATAAGGGGGGCGGCCTGCCACCTTGAAGGTTAAGATGATTTTATATAAATGTATTTTCTATATAGCGACAGATCATTTACTTTCCTGTAGAACGGGTCTTCACCAAAGGACAGAGAGTGCGCATTGGAAAATATGTTGTGTGAAAGCAGAAGAGCAGACAAAAATGTGTTTTTTTTTAATGCTCCCAGGGTGCTAAAGATAATCAATAAATGATCAAATAATTGTTCAGTTGCCATATTGACTGCTGTCATTAAAAGAAACATATGACAAACTGTAAACCAGAGGGAAACATTGAATATGCATTCATTATTACAACAATTTAGTTCTCAAAAGAATAAAATTCAATAAATATTTGGTGGAGAAGTCATTGTCTAGGTGTGGTGAGGTGTTATGGGAGGGTTAGAGGGTGTTATAAATAGCAGCTGGACATTAGACAAGAGTTTATTGATTGATACTGAGTCAGAGGAAGAAATTTAACATTAGTGTTGTTGTGGTCAACATTTTTGAGAAGTGATCCTACTTATAAATATTTAATTTTATGTGTATGTTTGTGTCTTTATATGTGTGTTTGTTTTGATGGATGTCTTATTGTGTTCTGAAGATGGGGTGGGAGGGGCTTGAATAAGTGCTCAGTCTGTATGTCTTTGTTTTTGATTGTTGAAAATAGGGCTGCACAATATATCGTAAATTTACCGTCATCGCGATATCAACATGCACAATATACATATCGCGAAAGACTGACTGAACTGCGTTAAATGGTGTTTTTCCAAAGCTATTCATATCAACATATTTGGCCAGTCAGATGGAGACTACTGCCTTATGCCCGTCCTCTAGTAGTCAGCGTCTGGAGTCTATGTTACCAGCAAATCCAAAGCAGAAAAACATTAACATTATAAAGGCTAAGTTTTTACTTACTTATCGCATGTGATATCGCCATCGCAACACTCAACAACATTATCGCATGTTTTCCTAATATCGTGCAGCCCTAGTTGAAAATAATAAAACTGAATAAGCGTTGTCATGGTCATTGTTAAATATTAGCTTATGATTCAGGGCTGTGAAATGTGGCTGGATGTGTTATTCTAGCTTCAGTGGGAGTGGAGATGTGCATCATGGGAGCAGATCAGCAGATGTTTTGCCGCATGAGCTCAACCTCGCACTTATGTGGGAATGCTTCGAGATCGAGGCCTGTCTTTTGGGGGTGTTGTTTGTCTGTTTAGTGATTAGTGATGTCCAGTAATCTTGTTATAATTCATTGAGGATATTTACATACTTGTTCAGCTTCTCTCTGTCTCTATTTTTGTGTAGGTGGTGACTGGTTCTGGGCGACAGGAGTCCCAGAAGACCGACTCTGAGAACAGAAAGCTGTGCGATTTGGCCCTGCAGGGACTGCAGCTGCTCTCTCAATGGAGTGCCCAAGTTATGGAAGTGGTGAGTGTCTGCAGGAGCCACATCCGGCCTTAAAGGAACAGTCTGCTCTAAAATGTTACTCCGACTAACAATCGGACTCATTCAACGAACGTTCTTACAAGGAAATTTGTGGGCCAGTTGGTAGTGTAACAGTTACGGAGTTGGCTCCATGATCGGAAGGTCGCAGGTTTGAATCCTGGATTGGTAAAGGTACCACTGAGGTACTCATGAGCAAGGTATCGTCCCCAAGCGCTGCTCCCCGGGCGCTGATAGAGATGTCCACTGCTCCTTCACGAATGGGTTAAATGCAGAGGTCACATTTGGTTGAGGTGCATTGTGTCGTCCTGTGGTGTGTTCACAAGGACAAATACTCACTTCACATCTTACTTCACAGATTTGTTCTTAAACCCTAATTAGACAGTTTTCACTATAAATTCTGACATTCAGTATTGTTTTTATTTAAGATTTAGTCCCAGGCAAAAAATAGAATCTAAACTGCTGAAGAGCACATTTATGCAAATTTTATTGCACGCATGTTTGTGCCCAAACATCAGCTTATTGGATTTTCTTCAGCTCTATAGTTGTTTACTACTATACTATTTAAATGTCTTAACTTCCTAAAAAGAAATTTAAGAAAAAAAAACATAAGAAAATATTGGTAAGTGAGGTCCAGTGAGCGAATGGAAAGTTCATCTGCCGTCTTTCTTTATAAGCCATACCAGCATCTTTTTGGAAGGACTGCAGTAATGGTAGGGTGTTCGCCCCGTGATCAGAAGGTTGCAGGTTCCAATCCAGGGCTGGTAAAGTTAACACTGAGGTACTCATGAGCAAGGTACGGTCCCCAAGCACTGCTTCCCGGGCGCTTGTTAGCTGCCCACTGCTCCTTCATGGATGGGTCAAATGCAGAGGTCACATTTGGTTGTGCTGTGGTGTGCTCACAATGGCAAATTATCACTCACTTTTACTTAAAAACTTATAAGCGGTGTCTCAGTTCCTTGTTCCTGCTTCTCACCCCACTGCTTTAAATATAAAAAGCACTGCGTGCTATAGGTCAAGCATGCAGAGGTTTCCATACAGAAATAACAAATAGCTTTTTTGAGCATGACTATTTTTTGATTCAAGCAATATCCACATATATTTATATATATGTATATATATGATCTGCAGTGGGGCGGTGTGCAATAATGTCCAAAATTACATTTTCCTGGGGTGTAATGTTAAATTTATTCATCATTTTCTCTTGCCATGGTTCAGCAGTCACATTAATTTGCAAGTGTACACATTTGACACATTTGGGAGCCTTCTGAAGAGTCTCAGTGTAAGCTGTGAAATTGCCTTTGGTATGCTGTCAGAGGGTTGATTGTAGTGGCCTGTAAGTTCTCCTACCAGTAATTCAACACGTCTAGCAAATTACTCCTACAGGGCTGTTGTCCGTCCTCACGTAGACGCGCCGTGCTTGAGGGACAAACAATTTTCTTTCTGAATTCGTCCACGCGGAGAACATACTGTGCCATATAGTACCTGGGACTCTGTAGCTGACCTCTTCTTTATGGCCGTCGTATGTGAATAATCAGCCTTGACACATCTCTTGGTTGCTTTGTGGAAGAGGGAGGTGCTTGTTTGTCGTTCTTCGATGACGAGGAACAACCTTCCTATAGGCTTTTATTATTAACCTTGTCAAAGACAAGCCAATTCCACATTCAGGTTTTCATTTTTATCAATAATAGCCAAGGCTTAAAAGCATTTCTTAGGGATGTGGTTGCTGGTTACTATAGATACAGAGGAAGAGAGGACTAATTTCAGCAGGGGTGGAGGAGAGGGAAATCCATTTTTCAGGTCCATCCAGGTTCTCCTTCCACCTCTTAAGTTCAAGTGGCACTTGCTACCGAACCCACTAACCCTTTTTGCATAAGTTGCGTGTATAAATCATGCTGCGGGTCCTCATTAGCAGGGAGCTTGTGATTTAGCTCTCTGGTGTAGCTTTTGTTTAAGATTTGTAGCAAGGGAAAACGTGAGGAGTTTTACTTTCTGGATTTTACATCTCTGCATTTCAGTAATCAATTTTTCTGCAAAACACGGCAAATCATCCACAGGTAATGAAAAAGACTGGAGATGTGGATGTTCTCTTTTTGCAACTGATTGCATGCTCTGTGAGCTGCAGTCTGTAGTAGGGGTGTTGAAATTAATCACGTAATCCATGCATCGCGATGCAGACGTGCATGTTTCTGCATCCAGGCAATGGCAGACCATAATCGATTATAACAGAGGTTTTTCTCCGCCAGCCCGTTGCCCCCTAGCGGTCCGCAGCGACATTGCAGTTGGTCAATGGCATGCAATCCACTTTCACTAAAAAAAGTGAAAATGACTGATTTTTTTGGTCATTGTGAACACATCACAGCACAGCACACAGTACACAACAACGAGGTGTGACCTCTGCATTTAACCCATCCGCGAAAGAGCAGTGGGCAGCTAACAAGCGCCCGGGGAGCAGTGCTTGGGGACGGTACCTTGCTCATGAGTACCTCAGTGGTAACTTTACCAGCCCTGGATTCGAACCTGCGACCTTCTGATCATGGGGTGAACACCCTACCGTTACACCACCAACTGCCCACTACTGAAATCACTGCTGATTTTTTTTCCAGATGATTTGGGCATCTTTATGAATAATGAATTTAATGCAAACATCTAAAAAGTAATACAAAAAATACTCCAAAAATTGATGACATGCATCGAGATATCTTATCGAATTGAAACGTTGACCTAATAATCGTAATGGAATCGTGAGACCAGTGAAGGTTCGCACCTCTATTCTGTAGGTAGTTGAACTGATTGAATCAAGTTTTGGGTTGTTATTAATGCAGAAATATCAGCAAAGTTTGAAGACGTGTACTGTGCACGGGTCTGTACTAAGTAATTAAGACAAATATTTAATTAAAAAACAACACAATTTTTGCATTTAATTGCTTTGCAGTTGATAAAAGCTCACCTTCTGGCAATGTGGTGCCAGATACAAATGCTGCTGTTGTCAGTGTGTTGGTTCGTTTAAAGTGGTTGTGTTTTGTGTCTTTATTTTTTATTTTTGAAATGCCTTCTCAGTAAGGTGCAGATTTTGTATAAAAAATTGGGTTCATTCACCTCAAGTTTTCTTACATTTGTTCTTAAGAAGTCATTTAAATAGTAAAATATTTCATGCAACGGTAGAACTGAAGAGTGCTTTGCATAAACAGGAATGCAATATAATTTGTTTATCACCGTTTGTAAATTCTGTCTTTCCAAATAATAAATCTCAAATAAGAAAACTGGTGAATATCAGAATCTTGGTGTAAACCAGCGGCTCTTTTTCTGCCATTCCCCACTTTAAATTAGGGGGGATTTTTGCACCCCACCTGTCCCATATTGACCCAACAAAACGGTAACGAAATGTTCCACAACACACAACACTGACTTCTCACTGTTTGTATTTTGCAGTACTCATGGAAGCTGGTGCATCCAACAGACAAGTACTCCAACAAAGAATGCCCCGACAATGCCGAGGAGTACGAACGCGCCACGAGATACAACTACACCAGCGAGGAGAAATTTGCTCTGGTGGAGGTCAGTGCCACAGATTCAACCTCTACTCGTGTACTTACTCCTGAGAAAGCTGCTTGTGTTTTGGCTACTCTTATTAATGCGTAGCAGAAGTATGTTGATTGTTCTGTGTTCGGCTGCAGGTCATTGCCATGATAAAGGGTCTGCAGGTGCTGATGGGCCGCATGGAGAGCGTTTTTAACCACGCGATTCGCCACACCATCTACTCCGCTCTGCAGGACTTCGCCCAGCTCACCCTGAGAGACCCACTGCGCCAGGCCATCAAGAAAAAGAAGAACGTCATCCAGAGGTAACACTTAACATTGTTGCGTGTGTCATGTTTGTGTGTTCACATCATGCGGTTAATCTTCCATATCCACATATCCACGGGGCATGGGGGTCAGTCAGGTCTCAGTGCCTTGTCTCTGCTTCTAAAATAAAGTGTGGAAAACATATAATGGGCTTAGAAAAGTATTTAAAGATCTTCTGATAATATCTTATTAGTCGCCTCTGAAGTTGAATATATTGTTAATATAACGGAAGCATTAAGACATATCTCCAGCATGCAGAGCTTGCCATGTAGAGGAGAGAAATGAGCACTGTTTTTTTTTTTTATTCCACACAAAATCTCATTTTCCTACGCCTTAACGTCCGATTTATTATCATCTTATCTTCATAAGTCTCAAAATAAAACACCAGCCAGATCGACCAAAATAAAATGAATGTATGTACAGAGCGGCACAGCGGTGCGGTGGTTACCGCTGTCACCTCACAGCGAGAAGGTCCTGGGTTCAGTTCTCACTTTTTTTTTTTTTATTCTCACATTAGAACACTTAAAGACAAGATCCTTCCACCTCAATATGTCCGTGTTACTGTATAAGAAGTTTATTAAGCAATAACTGACATGTTATTTGTTAGAGTGGCACAGTGAAGGTCCTGGGTTCAATCCTTGGCTTGGCCGTAGGGTCTTTCTGTGTGGAGTTTGCATGCTCTCCCTGTGTTCGCGTGGGTTTTCTCCAGGCACTACGGTTTCCCCCCACTGTCCAAAAGCATGCACTGTAGCTTGACTGATGACTCTAAATTGGTCCTGTAAGGTGTGAATGTGTGATGTGTTTTTGTGAAAGTGTGTGTGCCCTGTGGTGCGTTGGCGTCCGCCCAGGGTTGGTCACCGCCTCACGCCCATAGTCCGGGCATAGGCTCCGGTCCCCACGACCCCGATAGGGATTAAGCAGTTCAGAAAATGAATGAATGTATTTGCAGAGCTGTGCAAAGTGTTGTCAAATGTGGGTTGATGATCGTGGCACCTAAAAACGTTATTTAGAGAAACATTTTTTCACATATATGAAAAGGCTTTAATGCTGAGACTGTTTGTATGTTGTTGCAGCGTCCTCCAGGCCATCCGTAAGACAGTGTGTGACTGGGAGACGGGCAGAGAGCCTCATAATGACCCAGCCCTCAGGGGAGAGAAGGACCCCAAGGGAGGCTTTGACATCAAAGTGCCTCGTCGTGCTGTTGGGCCCTCGAGCACTCAGGTAAGCTCTTGCTCTTGACCTGTTTTGCACTGACTTGTCCACTGTTGGTCATGCAGTACATCTTGGAATTATGTACTGTATTTAGAATCAGGGCTGTTTGTGGGTGTTTTCAGATTGTCTAAGGTTTTTCTCTTTCACACTATTTGGGGGAAAATTAGACACATTTTTCTTTTTCGGTGTCAAGAAAATGAAGTCTCACCAGATTTTACGTCTTTAGAAGTCAGCAGTAGGGATGTAAATTACAAGTTTCGTCATGATATGTTCAGTCATAACCGCTTAATCCCAACCGGAGTCGTGGGGGGGGTCCAGAGCCCCACAAGGCGGGGACCAACCCTGGGCAGACGCCAACACACCGCAGGGCATATACACTCACAAAATCACACTCACAATCACAGCTTTGGGGCCAATTTAGAGTCGCCAATTAACCTATATTGCATGCTTTTGGACTGTGTGAGGAAACCCACGCGAACCCGGGGAAACTCCACACATATCCCTTTTCCACTGCACTGGTGCTGGTGCCAGGTGCCGGTTCTGGTGCTCGACCGGTGCTGAAGTGTGAACCAGCTGAGAACCGGCCCGCATTTACACTGACCAGGGAGCTCAGCGGGAGCCGCATGATAATACGTCACAGGTCACGCCCACTAAACGAACGGTTATTCGTACGAAGCCTGCAACTTTTAGTTCTTCCCTTATTTCTTCATATACCTTCTTCTTTCTTTGTGCACTTTCCAATTTCTGCTGAATCTCTGTGGACGTCCATATTGCTAAAAGAGCTTTATTTTTTTCCGCGCTCCACGTTACCGGACTTTGGCTCTCTGCCATTTTCTCTTCTAAAGTCACTCCGCCCCCCTCTTGTGATGTCACGGGTTCTCGCTGCTAGACCAGCAAAGTTTAGGGGCCGCCCGGGCGTGGTCACCGCCTCACGCCCATGGTCCTGGTATAAGCTCTGGTCCCCACGACCCCGATAGGGATTAGGGTTCGGAGCTTCTTTTAGGGCACCGGCACGGGAACCAGAGTAGTGGAAAAGGGGTAACAGAGAGGCCTTAGGGCCAACCTGGGGGTCGAACCCAGGACCTTCTCACTGTGAGGCGGCAGCACTAACCACATCGCCAGCAAGCCGACAAATACAACATTATGTTAATTCATTGGACAACAATTTGATGTCTGCAGATATCACAAAGTCTGCTACGATACGATCTCAATTAGATTCAGTCCAAGTCATATCAAATCACAAAAAGCCGCTAAAATATCATTTGACATTTATTCCCGAGTTACCCTTTTGAGGTCGGGGCACTTGCTTGGTGAGGGATGTTACATTATGTATGACGCCTGATTTTGTGTTGATGGGTTTGTTGATCATCAGATCAGTTTATATAGATGAGTGATTCATTACACCACTAAACCATGCAGCTCTCTCACCATCTGTAACCTAAAAACCTGTCATTTATGGTGTTTAGGAACTCAATTAAAATGATCTCGGCGTACTGTATGGGTGTATAAAATAATAATATGCTTCCAGAATAAACACCCTCAGCTCTGCTGAAGCGGAGAGGTGTAAAAAGGTGTCGTTTCCACCGACATCCCACCCTCCGGGAACACGGCGATTGTCAGCAGCGTCACTGAACCGTAATCTGTTTACTCACTCAGGCTGATCTGGGCTTTGTGCTCCCCACACGTGCCGTGGGAAATCAGAGCTATCGGTATTTAGCCGAAAAATCATGCGTGACCTGGTTTATCTATCAATCTGCTCCGGCAAAGTACATAATCCTACAGAGAGATGATTCCGTCCGTGTCGTACCTCTGTGTGTGAGCAAATTCCTGGGTCCATTATTCCTATCTTTATGTGGTTTGGATTTAGCTATGAGAAAACAAGACCTACAGGTTTTCATCCTCACTCTCCATATGCTCCTCTTCTCCATCGCAGTGTTTCCTCTGTTCTAAGAGGCTTAAAGCTCTGGGCATTACAGACAGACATCAGCCTATATTACACTTGCATATGCTGACGGAATGGAAGTTTATTCTCTCACTGTACAGCACAGCAGTCGTTTTTAATATATATAAATGCAGCGATGCCAGCTCATCTGATACTTGCATCATGGGTACACACACAAACACACATACAGACACACACTTATATATGCACACCGACACATACGCAGAAACACTCAACCATCAGGCTGCCAGATGGGACTCGGTTCTCGCCGGGCAGAAGAGGAGAGATGAGTCTTTTTAATCTTGATTCTGTGTCTCCTTGGTGGCTTTGATCTCCGCCCGTTCTCCAGCAGCATGTTTGGTAAAGATGAGATTTGAGTGAAGTCTTCCAAGCTGTAGAGAAACTGCCCTCTGTAGTATTGGTACAATGAATAATGCTCGGCATGTCGGGTTTTCTGATTCGTTTATTTTAGTACATTTGGACTCACTCTCACATTCACTTTCCACACAGCATTGAAAAGGCCATTTCCCATCTCCCCACATTTCCTTGGTTTAATGTACGGTTTTCTCCTCAGCTGTACA
This sequence comes from Distichodus sexfasciatus, assembly GCA_032718565.1. Classification (NCBI taxonomy): domain Eukaryota; kingdom Metazoa; phylum Chordata; class Actinopteri; order Characiformes; family Distichodontidae; genus Distichodus; species Distichodus sexfasciatus. The sequence continues at coordinate 7,515,316 of JAVGVS010000003.1, forward strand.
TGGTAAGGACCATGCTGGAGTCCCTGGTAGCCGATAAGAGCGGCTCTAAGAAGACCTTACGAAGCAGCCTGGAGGGTCCCACCATCCTGGACATCGAGAAGTTCCATCGTGAATCCTTCTTTTACACTCACCTGCTCAATTTCAGTGGTAAGGACTGTTTACTTATAGCAGGAAGCCTGTGAAATCTTTTCCAGTTTGATGTCAACACAAGATGAAGTTAAAAAGGTTTTTGAATCTCAAACATTCGGGTACTTCTGGTATCTTACGCTTCAGATCACGCCTCAGAAAGACACAAGCACACCGCCCCAACCCACTACCACAGCTAAGAATAACAAAAGTCATTTTTAATTGCGCACTGTAACACTATACATTTGAAAAATTTCATAAGGAGGATTCCTCAAGTGTTGATGTTGAGGAGGGTGGGCAATTATTTTTCCAAAGGAGCCAGAAATTGGAATGGTTTTAGAGGGCCGGAATATGTATAATATACTTACTTAATACTTATAATTAAGTTCCAATATATGTAATATCCCACTATAAGAAATTGTAAATATATATATTTAATGAACAATCACAAAAACAGTTTAGAAATTTTCATAACTTAACATAAAATAGTCATTTTATTTCCCAGTCAGATTCGGACAGCCATCGGTTGTAACACCTCCCATTTTAGTCCCAGCGTGTCCATGGATGCATTTACCTCTGTGAACAAATCACTCCCTGTTGTAGTCCCTTTCATTGGCCGCATAGCTGCCAGCCTCTCCGTCATCTCAAAGTCTTTCGTTAATCCACGTACAAAGATAAGTAACTGGGCTGTATCACGGACGTCCCAGCTCTCGTCCAGAGCCAAAGAAAACAAGACAAAATTGTCTTGTCAAAAAGCACCAAATTCTCTGCGATGTTCTCGACTCGCCTCGTTACGGTACGTCTCGAGAGAGAGAGACACATTTGCAAACGCGATCTCTTTTCTCTGAGCAAATTAGCGTTGCAGACTCCACCAAACAGTCTTTGATAAACTCCCCATCAGAGAATGGCTTACTGTGTCTTGCAATTTTGTGGTCAAAGCTGGTCCTGACTGCGGCATCCCTGGATGAGTGGAGCTTTGTAAAAAATCCTTGTTGCTTTTGCAGTTTAGCTAGCAAATCTTCCGATTCTCGTGCCCGCTCAGCATCAGTCAAATTCGTGTATTGTTCTCCGTGTTTACTCTCGTAATGGCGATTCAAATTGTAATCCTTAAACACCGCTATATGTTCTCCACACACTAAGCACACAGCTTTGCCTTTGATTTCCGCAAATAAATATTTAGAAGTCCATGCCTTTTTAAAAACTCCACATTCTGCGTCAGTTTTTCTTTTTAACATTAGCTGACATATTTAAGGGCGTAGAGCTAATTACTTGGAAGTGCATAAGCGCACTGATGACGTTAATTAAGAAAAAACAATAGTGGCCTTCAAAATAAAAGCCGTGTAATTTTATTTATTGCACCTGTCACAAAGTAATAGGTGTCGCTGTTACACTTTTAATACTAACTTTTAATACACGCGGCCGGTCAAAGATAGTCGTTGGGCCGGATGTGGCCCGCGGGCCGTAAAATGCCCAGGTCTGCTCTATACAGTAGGGCTGCAACTAACGACTATTTTGAGAGTCGACTAGTCATCGACTATTAAAACGATTAGTTGACTAATCAATTATAAATTTCATAATTATAAAATGGCTCCGATTTAGCTACCAGCTTTTACATTTACTATGAGGTTATTTAAATTTTGTGGTAAATAATAAAGACAAGAAAGATAGTTCACTCAAAAACATATTTTAATAAGTTTCTTCTTTGCCTTATCTAGCCTTACGATGGCTCCTGGTTTTCTGATGGTGCTGAGAAAATGGTAACATACCATTATAACATTTATGAGCGAGTGACAAAGGCGTTGGTTACTTTACCGTTTTGCATGCTTATTAAACGTGTAAGACCTATTAAATTATAATTATAAGGTCGATAAACTATAACTTGCGTTTAACCGACCCGTTGGCTTGTCCTTCCCTCTCGACATCTTGGTTTTTTCTAGAAATCTTTTAGCTTAATCAACGATGGCTCCTGGTTTTCTGATGGTACTGAGAAAATGGTAACATACCATTATAACATTTGTGAGCGAGTGACAAAGGCGTTGGTTACTTTATCGTTTTGCATGCTTATTAAACGTGTAAGACCTAACTATTAAATTATAATTATAAGCTCGATAAACTATAACTTTCGTTTAACCAACCCATCACCGTTCCTCTTCCTCCAACATCTTTGGTTTTTCTGTAGGAACTTTCTTAAGCCAATCACAAAGCCAGGAGCCATCGGCCAATAGGATTCGCAGGCAGAAACTGCCCCGCCCCCAAACTGACCAAACACGCCCCTTTCAAACCACGCGCGTAGAAATCTCACTCGAGCAAAAAAGCCGCTTGTCTGTAATCTACTTTGTTTGCGAGGACATTTAACACACCGAGAGGAAAAAAGACATTCGAGAGAGGAAAAATACAGTTTGCGCACAATATTATCACAAACGCACACTCGATTCTTACTTTTGTGCTTTTGAGTTTCACATCTGCGCTTGCGACTTTGAAATTTACGCCCGTGAAATTTTTTTGCGGCAAGCCATTTTGCGCGCTCTACTTTTGGCGTTGATGTGACGCCATCGGGGCATTCTTGTAGCTGTCACTGAATGCTGTTGCACAAGAGCGAATCTCACCAGAGTGTGGTGTATTGCTGCACAATAAGCGGTGGTATTGCACAGGTAGAAAGGAAGGAAAACGTTTCACTCCATTTAAAAAGACGTCTGGCGACATGGATTGGATATCGTCCGATACTGACTCAGACAGCTGGAGCGAGTATCGGTGGCATTGGGCCGATCTATGGAGCTGATCTGTAAAAGCTCAATTTGCTATACTGTATGTGGGAAGTGGCACTGCGGTAAAGCTGGTTTATTGTCCGACATTCGCACTGATTTGTACATATTGATATGACACCGAGCAGAACAAGCAACGCAACACACTACAACCCCAAAAGCAAATCACACTGTTTAATTTCCTTGACAACACTAGCTCTCGCTCACTAGCTGATGGGTTTAGCGCCGCAGGATTAGGAACAGTCACGAAATTACAGAACTGTGATTACACAAAGAATTTTAATAAATAATTTAACTTATGCATATGGGTGTGTAATTATTACATTGTTTTAGTTAGGAAAACAGTATTTTTCAAGTATTTTCTTAAGCATAACAGAATAATCTCAGTCATGTATTCAGACATTTTTTAAAGCATTTATTTCTGTTTTCTGTTTATAAAAGACTCCGAGACTGTATCGTATCGGCAGATATCCAAATTTACGGTATCGGTATCGTATCAGACATCAAAAAAGTGGTACCGTGCTATGTTTAAGTAGAAACCGGACAACTAGACCATGGATTTGAGTAACTGTTCCGCTCCGGCTAATTGACAGCTGGGTCTTTATTGAGTATTAAGCTCATGTGTGAGTGTTTCCCTCTTCCAGAGACACTACAGCAGTGCTGTGACCTGTCCCAGCTGTGGTTCCGCGAGTTCTTCCTGGAGCTCACCATGGGCCGCCGCATCCAGTTCCCCATCGAGATGTCCATGCCCTGGATCCTCACCGATCACATTCTGGAAACTAAAGAGGCCTCCATGATGGAGTGAGCACACTGAACCATGACTTTTACAAACACACTTGACGATGGTGGAATAATGTGAATAATGTGCCATCTTTTTTTTTTTCTTTATTTTTGATGTGCCGTTCTAAAATACCTGATGGAAATGTTTCTGGTTTCCACAGGTACGTGTTGTATTCACTGGACCTGTACAATGACAGCGCACACTACGCTCTCACCAAGTTTAAGAAGCAGTTCTTGTATGATGAGATTGAGGCTGAGGTAAAGGCTCCACCTCAGTCAGCACCCAGCGGGTTGTATTTTAACACAGTCAGATTAATGTTTTATTTTTGTAAAGTCTCACAAGCCTCACAGACATTCTTTAACATCATTTAAATATCAGTTATGTTCTGGATTGACCTTAATGTTGGGCTGAATGCATTAGATGGAATACTTTTGCTTTGTTTTGCAGTAAATGCTGGCTGATGAGAGCTGTTAGCGTAACCGCCACAACACCCACACAAAAAGATTAGGGCAAAAATGCCAATTTTAGTGCAGCTGTCTTACTTGCTGTACTGAAATGAAGGTCAAAGTAGCAGCGAGGTTGTACACTCTTTCTTATTCATTTCCCCGTATATTGAATTTGAATTCTTTTTGGTTTTAGGTGAACCTTTGCTTTGACCAGTTTGTATACAAACTTGCAGACCAAATTTTCGCCTACTACAAAGTCCTGGCAGGAAGGTAAGTGAGCGATAACTGATGTAATCCTATATTTTGAGAAACCCCATCTATGCAGTATAAGTGTGTGAGGTTAAAGTGCACATTGTTAACATAAATCAATAGATAATTATTTTTACAACATGAACCGGAGTAAACTGCATGGTATTTTGTGAACCACACTAGCCTATTCATGCGTGGTTGTTCTGTTTCCAGGACCATAAGTTTACACTATTTAAAATACATGCACACAGTCGTGCCAGAATAACCTCAAGTCCAACGTGCGATAGTGCTTTAAGTGTTCCTGGTTAGATGCAACAGTCCGTGACTAGGTGTGATCTCCTCTCTGCACAATATCTGCACAAACTTAAATGTTAGTCAGACTTTTTTTTAAGAGATACTGTTTTATTAATTGACTGCATATAGAATTTTTCATAATGAAACTGTTACTAACTTCATGCATATTCAGTGTAAAAGTCAGTTTCCACTTTTGTAGGGTAATAGTACATCCTGATTGTCTCTCTTCCTATTTCTGTTTCTAGTTTAAAGTTATAGTTATATTTAATTACTACATGTCTAGTTTAAAATGTGTATTTTGTATTCTATTTATATGTTGTTTGTTCCATGTGCCCCGTTTGTTCTTTGTTCCGTTTCTTGTTGCACTGTGAAAACTGGAGCCACGTCGTCTCGTCTCTCTGTGTTTGTACAGTATATAGCAGAGATGAATAAAGTTTACTTTGACCTTGACTTTTTGCTCTCTGCAGCTTGCTGCTCGATAAGAGACTGCGGGCTGAATGTAAGAATCAGGGCGCCAACATTTCATGGCCTCCCTCCAACCGCTATGAGACCTTGCTGAAGCAGAGACACGTTCAGGTGAGGAGATCAAACCTGTTAAATCTGATAGACCGATTTTCTGAAAGACAGGTTTTCTGTTTACTCATAGGACTCAGTAGATTGCTTTTTACACTCATTTATTATGATCACTTTTTCACTGGTAGCATTAGTTTTGAGAGACATTACTGCATTTATACGACTTTTTTTATTGGACAGAATTCAACATTTCAGATTTCAGAATAGTCATTTTGGTTTGGAAAATCCATGCCTTAGTTTTGCATGCATGTATATTGTGTGTGTACTTGTGCATATGCACGCATTTAACGTTCAGAACCTCTCTTGCAGCTCTTGGGTCGTTCCATTGATCTAAACCGCCTCATCACCCAGCGGGTCTCTGCTGCTCTCTACAAGTCCCTCGAGTTGGCCATTGGCCGTTTTGAGAGCGAGGACCTCACCTCTATGATGGTGTGTTATTTAGTGTGTGTGTATAGAATAAAGAAACCTAAATGAAAGCTGTGTTACTAGTCTACTACTCTCCCTCTGTTAGGAACTCGAGGGCTTGGTGGAAATCAACCGGCTGACTCACAAGCTTCTCAGTAAGTTTCTGACTCTGGACAGCATGGACGCCATGTTCCGCGAGGCCAACCACAACGTCTCCGCTCCATACGGCAGGATCACTCTGCACGTCTTCTGGGAGCTCAACTACGACTTCCTGCCAAACTACTGCTACAACGGCTCAACCAACAGGTACGGCACGTGTACATTTTATGCCACGGTCTCTGTTCATCCAGAGCTCTGTGCCTTTGCTTCCATAGTCAAATGTATGCAACTTCATGAACACGCCAACCATCTGTGCATGTGACAGCACGGCGGCACTTAAAGCTTTGAGTGTTTAAAACGTCCCCAGGATGGAATTCCATTATCTCAAAATAGATCCAGGCTGTGACTAACCTCTCGCCATGGACTTTGCTGTTAATATATGAGACGTAAGGCTGAAGAAGTAATTCATTAAAGGAGAACTGGGAACTATAGTGAGAGAAACCATGGAAGACGGATGTGAAGAGGGGCGTTTGCGTTCTCCCCCTGTGGAGCGTAGAGATAAAGATGAAGAGGGGCATCGTCCTCCCATTGGACGGCTTTTTCTCAGATGTTCCATTTCTTCTTTGATAAGCAAATGGCTTTTGAGGGCTTTTGAGTCCCTTTACAAAAATCTGTCAATTTTGCTGCCTTACATACAGAGGTGTATGTGACAGAGAGCTGAGGACGAAAAGAAATGATGGAAAACAAGACACAAATGATGGCATTAGTGATGGAGGTTAGGGGAGAGACAGATTGCATGAAAGAGATTAGCAGTGGGGGATCAAAGGCCAGGGATGTGTTTTATAAGATGTAATAGTGAATGGAGAGAGAGAGAGAGAGAGACGCACACACACACAGTCTGTCATTTAAATATTCGGTTAAGGGTTTTTTTAGGATTTGTGATGGTTAGTTAAGACTGGCATTATTTTTGTTTGTATGACTGAGATTTTGAGATCGCCAAGTAAGTAGAATAATTCTTTTGGAGCGGAAAACCATCCCTAGTTCATCAGCTAAGAAAAGAGAAAACACAACCTTGTGTTTAATTTCAACACCGTGCCATTAAGTTAAATAAAAGTGGACTTAAGCTGCCAGACAAATATTCATTCGTTCGTTATCCGAACCGCTTCTTCCCTATCGGGGTCGTGGGGACCGGAGCCTATCCTGGGAACTTACAGGCGCAAGGTGGGGACCAACCCTGGGCAGTCGCGGAGCACACACACACACACACACAATCACACTCTCATTCACACCTTACGGGGCCAATTTAGAGTCGCCAAACAACCTACAGCGCATTCTTTTGGAATGTGTGAGGAAACCGGAGCACGTGAACACGGGGAGAGCATGCAAACTCCACGCAGAAAGGCTCTACGGCCGCCCCGGGGCTCGAACCCAGGACTTTTTCACTGAGTGCTAACCACCGTGCCACCGTGCCGCCCCGCTAAACAAATAATGATGTGTAACTTTCTCTCAAACTCTCACCCTCTTGACTTACTTGTCTTGGTACAGTCTTTTTTATTTCACAGACTATTAAAAGCTTTAAAACCAAAAATACAACTGACTGACTCTTTCTCCCCATGCCACTGTTTTCCAGGTTCGTTCGTACTATCCTGCCGTTCTCACAGGAGTTTCAGAGAGACAAGCCGCCCAATGCCCAGCCGCAGTACCTCTATGGTTCAAAGGTACGTTTCTGGCTGACTACATTTTTAGTTTGATTTGATCCTTTATGGGAGCCTCTCTCAGGTGGGTTTCTGTGAACCAGTTCAAGAAATGCTTTTTCCAACAGCATAAAAAGGAAACATTTAATAAACTTAAATTTGTATGTCTGGCTTAGAAAAAGGAAACGACAATTGTAAAGTGTGTTCGCAAAACTGTCAACAGAACATTTATTTCTGCCCTGTCTTTTTACATTTTTCCTGTTTTTGCTTGTCATCATGACTAGGATGAAAGTCATACATTTATTCAGTAAGAATGAGAAAGGTGAAAGCGATTATTTGTCAGTATGAACACAGCACAGCACAGCACACAGCGCACCACAACGAAATGTGACCTCTGCGTTTAACCCAGCAGTGGGCGGCTGACATGGGGCAGTGCCCGGTGAGCGCTGCATGGGGACGGTACCTTGCTCATGAGCTCCTCAGTGGTACCTTTATCTGTTCAGGATTCGAACTGGCGACTTCCGATAAGGCGGTGAACACTGTAACCGTTGTGCTGCCAACTGCCCGAGTGAATAACGGGCTCCCCATATTAGCTGTCATTTGAAGGATTATTTTACCATAGAATGATTTTATTTGCCAACCAAGTGACTACATGCAAATGACTACACTGAGAACATTCCGGTTTGTTGTGTCTGTTAGACATGACCACGTTAGATATCACTTTTTCAGCATTTGGTTGTAACGGTATGAAACACATTTTTTCTTTTAATTGGATCACTTCACAGCTTAACGAACGAGCCTGATTTGAATATCAATCATGAATACACATTAGCAGTCAGGGCTTAACCCAGAGTTCCCACACGGAAGCCCAGCATTAAGCATGTAAACATCATTCTGGCCCGCCGTTCAGTTTTACACTAAGGGTCTTGAGTTCTTGGCTCTGCCCGTTGGCCGGTCCTCCTCCGTGTTCGTCGCGAAACGGGTTCTCGATCACCGTGGCCTGCTGGGTGTCGTCCTCGCCGTAACTTGGCGTGTACAGGCTCCCCGTCTCCTCCCTCGCCCCGTACTCGCTCCTGGGGCTCAGGGCTTGGTTAGAAGGGGTGGAGCCCGAGCGACTCGCGCCCTCGCCGTGCCTCTTTAGCGGGCATACGGAATGGAGACAGCCCCACAGCAGCACGACGGCGATGATGAGGAGCAGGATGCTGCTGGCCAACCAAACCCCCATGGCCAGCTCCCTGCGTCCGCCGCCGTGCGACGCCCCTTCTTCCAGGGTGCTGAACAGCTGGCACTGGTCCCTGCTGGGGTTGGCAGACTGGCAGGTGACGCAGAGGATGTAGGTGGTCTGGGGGCTCAGGTGGTTGAGGCTGGTTGAGGTCAGGCTCACGGGAATCCTCTCTTCCCGCATGAAGTTCTTGCGCGTGTAGCCCATCATCAGACTGTTCCAGTTGGGGTGGTACATCACGCTGTAGAACGTGTCCACGCAGCCGGGCATGGAGGGCCAGCTCACCGTGGCCGAAGTGGCCGTGATGTTCTGCACGGTGATGCTCATGGTTTTTGAAGTGGTCAGTGTCGGTTCGTCATGGATCTGGACGATTTGTGACGGAGCCTTAATCGGCTGCTGCGTGAAGAAACAAGGATGAGATTCAAGATGGTACAGAGCTGCTCTCATCCTCGTCCAATCACTCGATTATAATATCGTATCGTGACGGTAATTTGCAGTTGTTAAACTATGTTCACTCCATCTTTAAAAGTGTTTTTAGCTGTCGTCTTCTACTTCCACACTTTCTACGTTTCTACGTTTGTTCCTGAAGAATCTAATAGATTCCTCATGTTAGCTGCCTTTTGAAAAATAATTTCTTTAATCATACCGTAGAGTAGTTTTAGTTCAACCAAGAACCAAGGATGCAATTCAATTTGTTGTAGTCGACGTAAGATAAAGATGAGCATAGAAAGTTCTGCTGAGGTCACATCTCCTCCTGGAGCTAGTTATAGACTTAAGTTCATAGTGATGACTGCACTGAATGGAAATAAAAACGTTCTTAAGTGTCACATTTTTTGGCAGTGAAGCTGTACTATATTGTTTTAAACAATGGCGATTTATGGGGTTTTGGTTCTAATGCTTTGTAGTATTTCATCTCCTTCAAATCAGTTTAAGAAATTAGAAACGGGAAAGCCTGACCTTTCCCGTTTCCATGGTAATATGATTCATTTAGATTTAAATTCTCCCTTTCGCTTAACAACTCATCGCCCAACAATATTCATCCTGTCTTCCTAGCAAAAGTCTGCAAGGTTGAAGGTTGTTAAGAACAGAAGTACCAAAGCTGGTTCTTGATGACATTTATTTGATGCATTTGTGATGAGATTAATTCTCTGAGAACCAGCCAAAGATGCGTCAGGGCTTGTATGGTTTAAATTTGCTCAATGAAATTTGTAATTAAAAATAAAGTTGTCCTCCGAAGAGGGGGGTGGTGGTGGGATTAAAAAAGGAAAAAAAAAAAGAGAGAACCAGCCAAAGAAATCTGCAGATCTAATCTTCTTGTGAGCGTATTGTGTAGGCAGTCTTTTCAGTGTTGCGACGTTCAGTAATTATTCATAAGCACATTTTATTGACCTGCGTCATTTCTGTTCTCCATCTCTATCAGTCTTTCAGGCGTGGGAAATTACGGTTGGTCATAGTTGCGCTCTTTGGTGGGGGAAAATGTGGTAGTTTGCTGTATTGCAGTGTTAATTTAGTCTGAGATTACTTTTTAGTATTAGCAATTCATAAATAAAAATAGATATGTTGTTAAATACAGATTGTAGACATTCCTATAAAAGCAGGGCTCAGTACATTTAAATAAAACAGTCAGTCAACAGTATACCAGCTTTATGGACAAATTCTGTGTTTTTCCCATTATATAGTTATTTATAGTTATTTTATATTTCTTAATAGAGTTTTAAATGAGCTGGTATTTGGCTTGTTGAGTGATTTATTATTATTATTTTTCCCCCTTGTTCTTTTATATTTGGCTGGCATTTTTGTGTGTTTTTCTTCCTGCTTTTCTTTTGTTACATTTACATTTACAGCATTTAGCAGACGCTCCGATCCAGAGCGACTTACAGCAGTGCTTTGTAGTCCCCGACTGTTCTTTGATCTGTCAGCTATGTTTAAAATCAGCAACGGTGGTCAAACCAAATTACCGCCGACTAAATTTTATACTTTAACGAAAAATGGATTAGAGAAAACGAAAGTTCACAGCCAGACATACGTTAGTGGGTTTTTTTTGTTTTTTTTGGATGGGTAAGACAACGTAAATAGTAAGGGGTAAATTAATCCCCGGGATCTTTTTTGAAGAGGTGTGTCTTCAGACGTGGTTTGAAGACAGCAAAGGATCGTAAGGGTTCTTACGGTAAGAGGAAGTTGGTTCCACCACTGACCCAAGTTGTTAGGGACCTAAGAGACTGCACACTATGTGCAAATCAACACCTCACAGCCGTGCTGTGATTTATTTAAAGATCGGCTGTGAATCTGTGGAAATACTGACCGTCATTTCTATGAACTATTAACCCTGAGCATTCTTAGGAGTGTGTAGACCCCTGCCATGTAGCGCTTAACCGTGTATGCAGGTCACATGGACACTTCTCAGCAATGACACCACGTTAAAAGGGAATTATATACATTTATTAATATATTTTCATTATTTGAGTAAGTAATGTTCAACATACACTGTGTCTAAAATGTATGTAATGCACCAGAAAAGCACAGAGAATTGGAGTTATTTATAGTCTGTATGTACATCTCTAATCCAGCTTCAGCCCAGTTAACTCCCTGAACGCAACTCTGACCCTAAAATGATCAGTTTGTTTTGTGTCTGTGCTTCATGACTGTGGAACGTAACGGGTAAAACAAACATTTTTCTGTATTTGAGCCTTTGAAACTCAAACAGACATTTGCAAATCTGACTGAATTTAATATGCAAAACTGTTACGAACGTATCTTTCAAAACGAGTAAAATGAGTCTAGTTTAGGCATTGGATTTAAGAATGCATGGGAAGACTGACTTCTCAATCCCGTTTCTCTAATCATATATTGAATTCAGTATGTGTTGGATTAAAGCAGATTTCCGTTATTTTATTGATTTTGTCTTGTATAAATGCCAGCTTCTCCCTCTCCACCTGGTCAGATGCATTAGACTGCAAATATTCAAACAAGGGGAAAATAACTTTTATAAAGTTGCATTCATTTATTTTTAACTGAACATTTAAGATTTACCGTCTAAAATGTTCCATAATCAACATTTAATCTTAAATTGGCACGTTTCTTAAACACCAGGGCGTGTGAGAGATTTCAGGAAAAGATGAAATGAAAGGTTGTCTTACCTAGAGAGAGGCGGTGACGGAGGAGAGGTTCATGCAGCTGCTCGTCCGGCTGGTGTGGTGATAGCAGCAGCAGCAGCAGCTGGAGCTCTCGCTGTAGACGATCCACAGCCGCTTCTCTCTGGCATGACTTAGGCTCGTAATACCGGCGTGGAACTCAGCTTACGACGGACGCTCGTTCTCTTTCTGCTCTCCCAGCTGCAGAGGGAAGAGACTGCTACCTGATGATCGCATCTGTGGGGGAGAGAGCGAGAGAGAGCAGCTCAGAACAGAATGAACATTGAGGGGATTAGAGCCACTCCTCCTCTCCCACTCGTGTTCACACGCTCTCTTATACATTTCCCCACTCCACTGTTTTCCTCCACACGTTTATTCTTTTGTCTCTCACTTTCTCCTGTCTGCTGGTGATTCTGTAGTCCAGACCTGCTGCGAGAGGTGCACCGTGTGCCGTCTCATGCTGATACTTTCATTCATGGTCGGGCTCATTAGTGTTTTTGGCCGGGCGTTTTATTAGGTGGACGTCTCCGTCAGCACGTCAACACTAGGGCTCGTTGTTGTATTTTTAGCTGAATGTGGCACTGCTCTCCCCCGTTTTACTAAATATTCACTGGATGATAAACGGGCGCCATGTGACAGATAGAAAAGCACTGTCAACATACTGTAGTTTTTAGCTTTTATTCGTGTTTTAATCTCTCATGCTCTCCCTCTCTCTCTCTCTCCCTCTCTCTTTCTTTCCCTCCTATACTTTTTCCTCTCCTTTCCTCCCTCACCTTTTTCCTCCATTACTGCTGCACTCTCTCCATGTCTCACTCTCACCTTCCCTTCCTCCCTCACTCTCACCTTCCCTTGCTCCCTTACTCTCACCTTCCCCTCCTCGCTCACTCTCTATTCCTCCGCAACTCCCTCACTCTCTCCTTCCCCAACTCCCTCACTCTCTCCTTCCCCTCCTTTCTCACTCTCTCCTTCCCCAACTCCCTCACTCTCTCCTTCCCCTCCTCCCTCCTCTCACCTTCCCTTTTCCTCTCTCCTCTCCACCTTCCCTTGCTCCCTTACTCTCCCCTTCCTTGCTCACCTCTCACCTTCCTTGCTCCCTCACTCTCTATTCCTCAACACCCTCACTCTCTCCTTCCCCTCCTCCCTCACTCTCTCCTTCCCTCCTCCCTCACTCTCTCCTTCCCCTCCTCCCTCACTCTCTATTCCTCCTCCATTCTCCCTCACTCTCTCCTTTACACTTACCCTTCAATATTCCCTTGCTCTCGCCCCACTTTACTCCCTCTCTCTCCCTTTCTTTCTCTCTACTTTACTCTTGCTTTCTCTCTCCCTTTCTCCCTTACTTTCTCTCTCCCTTTCCTACACTCTCGCTTTCTATCTCCCTTGCTTACTCTCTCCCTTTCTCTCTCCCTTACTCTCTCTCGCATTCTCTCTCCCTTACTCCCTTGCTTTCCCTCCCTTATTCCCTCGCTTTCCCTCCTTTACTCCCTCGTTCTCTCCGTCTTTTACTCCCTCACTCTCTCCCTCCTTTAATCCCTTGGGCTCCCCTTCCCTTGCTCCCTCACTCTCTCCCTCTCTTCCTTCTTTAATCTTTCCCTCCTTTACTCATTACTCTTTCCCTCTCTTCTTTCCTCACTTCCTTTCCATTATTATCTTACCCTATCCCTCAATTTCTCTCTCTTTTCCCCAACTCTCTCTCTCTCTCTCTCTCTCTCCAATGTAGGCCCTGAATCTAGCCTACAGTAGCATATATAGCTTCTACCGGAACTTCCTGGGTCCACCTCACATCAAGGCTATGTGCCGACTGCTGGGTTACCAAGGCATCGCCGTGGTGATGGAGGAGTTGTTGAAGGTGGTCAAGAGTCTGGTAAGAGCAACATGTGTCTTTAACTTCAACCTGGAGCCGTTCATTTGTGTCTGCTAGAATACTGTTTTGTAAATGTCAGTCATGAAGTAACTGAAATACAGATATTCTAGCTCTCCTTCTAGAACAAGCGGTTATTCTGCGCCGTTGGCTGCTAATTGATGCTTGTTTGGATGGTGATCACTCCCACTCCCACTCATTAATGTTAAAATCTTTTAAAGACTGAAACTAGGCAGCTCCAACTGATCCAAGCACTCCTGTTCCCGGTGCACCTTGGCAAAAACCTGATACTAAAAGCATCCTCTCTTTCTGCCACAGCTCAGGGCACCATCCTGCGATGCATTAAAGACCTGATGGAGGTGATGCCCAAGATCTGCCGTCTCCCCTGCCGCGCCCGCAGTGCGGCTCCAGGTGGGTGATGGAACGCCGACTGCTTTCCATGACTCGACGCCGGCTCCGGTTACAAAAAAGCACAGGAGGGGTTTTAAATGCACTCCTGTTATCTACTCATAACCCGATCATGGCGCTGACACAGAGTTCAGAGTTAACACCAGAGTGCCCATTAGCCAGCCTGGGGGGGAGCGCACTGTGACGGACCGAAGGGCTCTGGCTAATCCTTATCACCCACCTATGCCTTGGGTAATTGTGGGTTAGGCATGCTGGGTAATTGTGTCTCGCACACTGTCCGTGTCCAGTGTAAGGGGTAGTATCATTTCACGCCCGAGGTCGCAGCTTCACCTGGTTTTTGACTTGTGTTTAGTGATTACGGATACTTTCACGCAGTGTGTGTTGGTGTACCGCCCCCTGAAAAACGTGCTACTGTGTGTTCTGTGACTCTGCCCTGTCCAGTGCACATCTACAGTACTGTGCAAAGGTTTTTAGGCAGGTGTAGAAAAATGCTGTAAACAAAAGAATGCTTTTCAGAAATATAAATAATGATTGTTTATTTTATCAATTTACAAATGCAAAGTGAAGAACAAAAGAAAAATCTAAATCAAATCAATATTTGGTGTTACTGCTTTTGCCTTCAAACCAGCATCAATTCTTATAGGTACACTTGCACAAAGTCAGGAGTTTTGTGGGATTATAGTCATTATATTATTTTGTGGGATTATAGTCATTATATTATTTATTTTTTGTAGGATTATAGGATTATGGAGTCTGTGGTTGGATTCTCGAAATGTTTGGAACAACCTACCAGCAAGTTCCTTCAAAACTGTGTGCAAGTGTGCCTAGAACTGATGCATTTTGAACAAAAATAATCACACCAAATATTGATTGACTGGAAATTCATTCACCCATTTGTTGATTGATAATTAAATGATGCTACTTCCATTTTTGGCTTGTTCTTTGTTTTGCAGCATTTACCTACTAAAACTTTTACTGATACTGTATTTCTTTCAGTCAATTTAAAATCCCATGCTTTACAGTAATAGTTGAGAATATTTACAGGTGCAAACCTTGTTGGTAAGTATAAAAGGCAGAAAACAGTTGAGGTAAAATCCCAGTTAATCCCAGTTGATTTGAGATCATACAGCCAGGCTGTACCCTGAGTGGTGACAGTGCTCTCTCGGATCTAGTGGGTCATAGGTTAGTGTCTGGCTCAGTCCACCACCACCACCACCACCACCACCACAAGCTTATGAGCAAGACTTTTAACCACAACTTGATCAATGATCTGGGAAATCTTGTTGCTCATTTGAAGTATAGATGTCATGTGTGAAATCTTTTACAATTATTTAAAATAACCTGGGCCATGTGGATAAAATTTGGTTGCAGTTGGTGGTGTAACGGTAAGGGTGTTGGCCCGTGATCAGAAGGTCCCAGGTTCGAATCCAGGGCTGGTAAAGTTACCACTGAGGTACTCGTGAGCAAGGTACCGTCCCCAAGCACTGCTCCCCGGGATAGCTGCCCACTGCTCCTTCACGGAAGGGTTAAATGCAGAGGTCACCATGCGTTGCGGCGCACAGTGTGCTGTGCTGTGTTCATGACAAATAATCACTCGCTTAAATAAACTTCTTAAGAATGGCTGTACATTTTGACTTGAGTTTTAAAAATTATATAAAAGTAGGACCTAAAACATTTGTATAAAAGCAGCAGCAGAGAGTCTAAAGCCCGATTCTAAATGCTGACAGGGCTAGCCCTTAAGTGTAATTGAAATAGGGACTCAATTAAAATCCCGCCCCCAACTACTGGAGTCAAACCAATAGAGGAGCTGCACGATGAATATATTAGTTCACGTAGCGCTTTATGTAACGCACCTTTTATTATACCTGTGTTTATTCCGTTGAGTGTACCTTTTTACTAAAATCTGCAACACGTCATTGTAGACACACACACCACAGCACACAGTGCACCTAGCGAAATATGAGCTTTGCATTTGGCCCCATCCCTGAAGGAACAGTGGGCAGCTAACAAAGAACAGCACTTGAGGAGTACTAGCAGGGGAGGCAATTGCCTTGCTCATAGGCACCTCAGTGCCCAACTTTTTACGGTCCTGGAATCGACCAGCGTCCTTCGGTCGCAGTGTGAACCCTGCCGTTCGCTACCTACAGCCCTTATATTGTTGTTTAAATGATGCAAGCATCTGCGGCGTGTCGGCCCCTGCTCAGGGTTGGTTGCCACTTTGTGTCCGTGGTTCCCGGGGTTGGCTACGGCCCCCGCAACCAGGATGGGGCGGAGCGGTTCGGATAATGAAGGAGCAGATAGATGATCACAATCATATGAAACATGAAGTCATTGCTGTGCTCTGGTGCAGGGATCCTGGAGTTCTTTCACCACCAGCTGAAGGACATTGTGGAGTACGCTGAGCTAAAGACAGTGTGTGTTTTAGAACCTGAGGGAGGTGGGCAGCGGCTGTGCTCTTCCTGTCTGCTGAGTAAGACAGAGCCTGGTCGTTGACCTCACACCTCCTTATGAGTCTCAAAGCTACAGCTCACACACACACACACACACAGACCTTCAGCTTTAACTACGTGTTGATCTGCACTCCTTAACACTGATGTAAAATCTTCAAAAGAAGCAGAAATAGTCCAACTAATTGTTGAACACTGTCTCTTAGGACACGTCAGAAATTACAGTGTAACTCTAGTACTGTAATGATGTAAAAGTCGGGAGTGAAAACATCTATAGCTTGGGCGTAACACACCCACTCTTGTAGCAAAAGGATGAAAGATGTCTGCACTCTTGCTCGTGTAGTCGTGTGGCTCAGAGAGGCTACCTGCAACCAACTGGGGTTGTCATGGGCTCGTCCAGCGTTACTTGACTGCTGGTGGGGGCTTTTTGATGATGAATTTATTCCCATTTCACAGTAGTTATTCTTACTGCTTTGAGTAAAATCGTCCATTATTATTGCATATTCATATATAAAGTATGTTTTTTTTTTTTAATTAAGCCCCATCAAATTTTCTTGTTAATCTCACCCTACTGCTGGTGGACACAAGTTAGAAATGGACATATACATTTAAATTAATAGCAACTTTTAAAAAAAAATCTTTTTAATGTTGAGTCAACCTAATTGGCGAACCTCTTTCTGACGTTGCCAGGCAGTTTTTGGAGGAGATGCTCCTTATAATGTGCCCTTTTACTGAAACCCGAATAATCCATCTGGGCGTCTGCAGGATCTTGTCAGATCTCACGTCCTGAATATCTGAGAGCAGAACAAAGTGATGTTACCTTGTTGAGAACACCCTGAATTAGCCTCACAGCGAAGGTCCTGGAGTTGACCCCAGGTTGTACATGAGCCTTTCTGTAATGGGTTGCATGCTCTCCCTGTGCTCGCGTGGGTTTCCTCCGAGTGCTCCGGTTTCCTCCCACAGTCCAAAAGCATGCAATATAGGTTAATCTGTGTCTCTAAATTGGCCCCGTAAAGGTGTGGTGAGAGTGTGACTGTGTGTGTGTGTGTGTGTGTGTGTGTGTGCGCGCGCCCTGCGGCGTGTTGGCCCCTGTAGTTCTCGGGATAGACTCCGGTCCCCCCGCGACGCCAGTTGGGATTAAGCGGTTTGGCTCATGACTGAATGAATGAAAAGTTCCTCTGGTTTTTGTGGAAGGATTTGGGTGACTGTATGAGGTTTAGTGAAGTCAGGATCAGGAAGGAAGCTGTGCTCTGTTACGTTTACATCCTGCTTCAGAGCTCAGTTTCCGGTTTAGACATGGGAGAAACAGCAGCTCAGAAAACGGGAAGTTGAACAATACGCAACAGTATTGACTTAATACCTGCAGAGAAATAGTCCTGTTCTCACTGCAGAAGCTCAATATAAGCTCATGTAAAAGATGATTCAGGGTGTTTTCACACTTGGTCCGTTTCAGCCCTCAAAGTGAACTCGATTAGTCAGCATTTTTTATGTACATGTGAACGCACCAAACGAACTCAGACCCCTCTGAAACGAACCGAACTGAGACCACATCGGGTAGTCTCAGTCGGTTAAGCTTTAAGTTGGCGTGGCAGTTCGTTTTAACTTTCGCTTCTGGTATAAGCGCTCCTGGTTAACCGACAGTGTTTGTTAAGACCAAAAAATAAACAAAAACGCTACCAGAATGCAAAACGGTAAGGTCTGAGGAAGCTCTATAAGAATATGAAGTATGAACAGAAAAGGACCGAGGTCCCATCTGGCTGAAGTGGAGCAGAAAGATAGCAGTCCCTTTCCAAATGAACTCACAGTGTGAACATCAAAAGAACGAGTTCCTTTCTGTTGGTCCACTTTTAGAGCCATACAGGGACTGAGTTCGGTTCCTTTAAAGAGGACTATACGTGAAAACACCCTTAGCGGCAAACGCAACACTGAAACACTTAAAACACTAGTCAAAGTCAACTTTATTGTCATCTCTGCCGTATACCGTACAGATACACAGAGAGAGAGCGAAGACGGCTGATGGCTCCAGTTTAACAGTGCAGTAGGAAAAAGGGAACAAAGAACAATTAAGGCACATGGAATAAACAATAATAAATAAAGTACAAAATATACATTTTAAACTAGACATGGAATAAACAATAATAAATAAAGTACAAAATATACATTTTAAACTAGACATGGAATCAATGCAAAATATAACTTTAAACTAGAACTAAGATTAGAAATGAGGTAGATAGAGACAGTTTGGATGCAGTATTACCTACAATGTGGAATTGACTTTTACACTGGATGTGCAGGAGGTTAGAAACAGTTACAGTATGAAAAGAATTCTATATCCATCCATTTATACACTAATCACTAAAACACAGCGATGGCTTAACACTTGAAGAGCAGTGGTCTTTCCCCTTTTAAAAACCACTGTCAAATTATTTGATCAACTTGTGATGTTTTACATTTACTTCAACTAAGAACAATCATGTATATCAACCATATAGCAAGCTACTGAGGTCAGTGTTGCAGATCTTAAGCCAGATCGAGAGCTTGAACATTTGAAGATGCCAGATTAATTTAATTTAAACTTAAAGGGGCGGTTTCCCAGAAAGAGATTAAGACTAGTCCTGGAACTGTTTTGAACGGAGATTTTCCATTGAAAAAGAAATATAGTTCAGAACTAGTCTTAATCCTATCAAACAACCCCAAAAGTCAAACTTCTGATCGAGTTAAACCTGAGCCCCTAGACCAACTTTGGTTTGAATGGTAAATCTCACAGGTACTACAGCTTAGTCCAAGACTAGGCTTAATCCATGAACGAGAAACCAGCCCAAAATGTTTGAGTTATGTGTTAATATCACACACACACACACACACCTACCTTAAACATTCTTTGGATTTAGCTTTGGTTAATTGCTGTCTAAGTCCTCGTTCCCTTGCCCAGACGTCTAGACGGCGTTTTCTGGCGTTGGTGGCGCGGGTGGCGCCGACTGAGCGCCGACTGTTTTCTGCTCATTGGAGCAAATCAGCGCCACAGGCGTTCAGCACGGCGTTAAGCTGCATGCAACGTTTTCTTGGTGTCAAAATCCGACGAACGCGAGGAAAACGACGCTAATGCGAACGCCAGTGAAACGCCAATCAGAACGCAGCAAAAAAAGCGTATGGCGTTCAGAGGGCGTTCATTTCGAACGTCCGTGTGGACAAGGCCTAAAAGGTAACAAGTTAAATCTACTTGGATTTTAAGTCTAATTTTAGCTTTGCAGTGCGCTCTGTAAAACATCCCCGTTTCGGTGTTTCACTAAGAACTTTACATTCTACATGAATGTTAGATTTCTGTGTACAAAGTTGTACGTGACTGTTAGTGAGTGATTATTTGTTGTTGTGAACACACCTCAGCACAGCAACACAAGTGCACCACAACAAAAACTGCCCTCTGCATTATTTTGACCCATCGGCGAAGGAGCGGTGGGCAGCGGACGTGGGCAGCACCCGGGAAGCAGGGCTTGAGGGCGGTGAATGAAATTGAAAGTGAAAGTTAATAAAGTTAGTTAAATGGGTATCAGTAGTTATTTAAATCGAAAATGTTAAAAAATATGTTATTGTGGTTAAATCATGGTACAGTATAGCTCTTGAGGTGGTGGTGAGTGGTGTGTAGTTGTTAGGGCGCCTCTAGACCAAGAGGTTGTGAATCTGAATCTTACCTCCGAGCACTACAGTCATTGGGTCCCCCAAATCAAAGACCCTTAGGGTGTGTCAGCAAACAACTTATTCCACTACTGCCTGCATGTTGCAAATACAAATCAGGGCACTAAACTGACGCTAGCGAAGGAAAAAAAGCGCTTGGCGCGCCAGATGTTTTTAGCGCAATGCTGTAAATCTGTTCAACTTATAGAACCAGCACAGGCCTCGTCAATGTCACTTCTCTTCCTAGCCAATCAAAATCCAGGAGGCGGCGGGACATACACCGTCAGAACTTCCGTAGCAGGAAAGATGATCTCTTTTATGTCGTAAACTACTGATCTCAAAAGGAACCGTTTCAAAGGATTTACAGAAATAGGAGCGAAGCGTGGGGAAGAGGCGATGGTGCCTTCGTAACAACAAAGCTGAGGCGCTCTAAGTGGCAAGGTTTGACCGCTGTCAGCACAAAAAATGTGCCCAAGATTGCTCGGGAGACTGTCCCTGAAATTAGGAAATGGAGGTTGCTCTGGATAAGAGCGTCTGCTGAATGCTGTGGATATAAATGTAGATCATGTAAAACACTACACGCGGACTCCTCATAACAGGAGGTTTGGGTGAATATTCCTACATATGAAATTCCTGCTGTTCACTCGGTAAAGTCACCGCTGAGGCACCGTCCTCAAGCCCACCTACTCCCGGGGGCTGCCCATGTCATGTCACGGATGGGTCAAATGCAGAGGTATACACATTTTGTTGTGGTGCACCGTGTGCTGTGCTGTAAGCGTGTTCACAATGACAAATAATCCTCACTTGAAAAATCATGGCGCATATATGCTCTTCCAGCTGTGAAGGTGTTGTAGAAATATTCTAGTGTCATGTAAAGACTTCATGCTCTCGGTATGTCGTAATGTTGAACCCCACAAAGGGAGTTACGCTGAAAGCTAAGAATTGAAGACACGGTAAACCAGAGCCTTGAATGACAAAACAAGAGAAGGTTATGATGAACCGTGCGCTCATAATCTCTGTGTCTGTACAGCGCCATCGTGGCCCCAAACTCTCCCTTCCTCCCATTTTGCCATCGTTTGCAAGTCATGCAGCGTAAAACATAAAGAGTGCAACACCTCTTGTGTCGAGTTCTAGAAGCTTTGTATCAGGGCGCGTGTGTATTTTTTCACAGAAGCAGTTTTGATATACGAGTTTAGCCTTACCCTTCTTGATTTGAGACACAGCTTTTTATATTAAATGTCATCAGCGTGAGTCTGCAGCAGGATCATTTGTCTTTGTAAAATGAGTGATTTTTGGTCTAGCTTTGGATGGCTGAGGGCTTTTTGCAGTTGAACAACATTACAACTGAAATGCACACTGGCCAGGAAGAAACGGCGTTACAAATAAACTGCATTATTTTTATTTTCAGTAGCGGATAGTACTATTTAATTCCTTTTCCATCGTTACAATGACATGGCCGTTACAGAGAACATAAAATGTAGAGGCGTGTTACTAAGGGACGCGATGGCGTAACCGTGATCAGAAGGCGCGGGTCGAATCCCGGACGCTAAGATTCCCTGGGGAGTACTCATGAGCAGAGTACCATGCCAAAGCACTGCTCTCCGGGTGCTGCCTGCTCCTTCACGGATGGGTCAAATGTAGAGGTCATATTTGATTGTGGCGCACTGTGTGCTGTGCTGTGGTGTGTTCTGGCGGCAAATAATCCTCACTTTACTGTTTACACATATGACTCCCTCGCCTCTCTACATTTTCCAGAAGGGTGTGACCTGCTGCCACGCTGCCCGTTCCCAGAACATCCTACCAGAGTTCACGTGAAAGGTAATAACCAAATGTGTGTGTGTTAGAGCCATTTTTGTATTTGCATGAATGTTTGAATATTTGGATTTAATATTTCATAACTATTTGTCGTAGAAATTAGTTCACACTTTCCATATGAACTTTCTATACAGTGTTACGTAACAGAGTTATATTCATACGTATGTAGGGCCATATGAAATCCGTTTAGTTTTTTCCTAAATTCCATTTTATTTTTTCCGTTAAATTCTGTTTTTATTCTTCTGAATTCCGTGTTTTACGTTATAATCATATTTATTCACCTAAAAAGTGTCTAATTATAGAGTGGATGGGAAAAAGAACAATGCAATGAAAATTCATTAAAAGACTTATTCAGCTTCAACAAAGTGCTGGGGTTCAGCGGAACATTTTCTGCTTTGGTAAAACATTGACCTGTAAACAACAAAAAACATTCTTTTTCGTACAAAATGGAACGTTTCTATTGTGAGTGTTTGACTGTAAGTGGTAAATCGCGTCTTCTTCAGGTCCAGTCTGCTCGTACTTGCATAACTTATTGTTCTCGATTCATAAAATCGTTTAGTTGTTATTCTGCTCTAAACTTATACTGACACTCAATTCGTAATTTCTTTGAGGACTTGATTGTTTTAGCCCTCTTCTCCATAATGACGTTAGCGTTTTCCCTCTGTGTCTGTGCGAGTCCCACCTCAGCAAAAACACGTACAGGGGGCTGCAGCGGCCAAAATTTATTAGAAACCCTTGCTTTGCTTTGCCCACACACCGATATCAGCGAATAATACGACATTCCGCGTTTTACAACGGATTCCATTTTGTTGAATTCTGCGATTCTGCCCGCATCGTGGAGATCATAGGGCCCTACGTATACACGTTAAATGTACTAGTACGTAACAACAGAAGTAATGCGTAGTTGCCTTACGTGTCGTAATCTGATTGGTTGCTGAAATATATATAAAGAAATAAGAACGTATACTGAACTCAGGAGCGTTACAGTCTTTTGACCGTCACGCAACGTCTCTTTGTGGTCCTAAGAATTCATCTTTTGCTTGTAAAAATCTAAGCTGTAGTAAAAGATAAAGACATCAGAAGAAAAGACTGGATTCAAGACTCTTATTTTGGATATGTGTCGTGTGCGAAGAATCTTCGGAGTTTGAGGCTAGTGAGAGCGTGAGTGTGTGAGAAATTTTAGTGCAGGTGTGAATGTCTGTGGTAGTTGCTCATCTTCCTCCCCCAGTGTGCAGCGTGCAGCATTTGTGAGGGTGAGATGATGTTCCCGGGGCGAGGTTGCGTTGCGATGCTTGTAATGCAGCTTGTGACATACGGGAAGTGTGTTGTATTTAACGCAAGCTTCTCTTTCCTCTTCCGCACAGAGGGCGAGCGTCTGGATGCTAAGATGAAGCGCTTGGAGGCCAAGTACACGGCCCTGCATCTGGTGCCTTTGATTGAACGTCTGGGAACTCCACAGGTGGGGCGGAAATCGTGTACACCCAGCACTGCCAGGACTACGGTCTAACTTACACCACCACCACACACGCAGGAGTGTTTGAACTCAAAAATATCGATTCTAGAATAGAGGTTTTGCTAGGCCTGGGTGATACGAACTCATCAGTATCTGGATTAATTGATCATTTTATCACTAGTCCATGTTCAAGTTCGAGGCAGATCTTAGTGGTTCATATTGTTAAACATGACTGACGCACAGTTACTTCCCCATTTCAAACCTGACTTGACTTCTCCTCCCGTTAGCAAATCGCCATCGCTCGTGAGGGCGACCTGCTGACCAAGGAGCGACTCTGCTGTGGCCTCTCCATGTTCGAAGTCATCCTCTCCCGCATCCGCGGTTTCCTGGACGAGCCCATTTGGCGCGGCCCGTTGCCTAGCAATGGCGTGATGCACGTGGATGAGTGTGTGGAGTTCCACCGGCTGTGGAGTGCCATGCAGTTCGTGTACTGCATTCCTGTAGGAGCTCACGAGTTTACTGTGGAGTGAGTGTCAAGAGCTGGAGCAGTTCCATTCATCACATCGCAGCAGACTTTAAACTATATGTACATTTATGGCGTTTGGCAGATGCTCTTATCCAGCACCACCTGCTTGAGACTTTGCTGTTGACCTCTCGTAAAGTCAAACTCTAAAAACTACAGCTGATGTTCAGCCAGGTTACTGTAGCGCTGTAAAAAAGTCTACACAGTGAAGAATACATTTATGAAAGCTGTTGAGTGCACAAAATATACCGTAGTTATGAAAATGATTTTTATTACTTCAATAAGTAAACGATGATATGCGCAAAGAGCAGTGAGGTGCTCCAGGAAGAGGTGAGTTTCCAATGACCTTTGAAGACATTAAGCGAATCAGCATTTCCGCTAACGAGCGGCTAAGTTGAGGAGCAAGACTGAGTCGTGATGTAGGTCTTCTTTTGAGAAGCGAGGGCTGAAACTGATGAACTTGATGCTCTGAGAGGACGAGAAGTAAGGCTCCAGCGATTATCTGCCGAGTCGATTATCGGGGGCTGATATTAGGCATTTTGCTGATTATCGTTATCAGTGTTTAATTTTGACCGTCACCGATATTAAGTAATTACCAGGTGCGCTACTGTGACTCCACCGCCGTCTCTTCTCTCTGTGCTTTGCTTTCGACTCGCTGCTTCATTTAACGTCCCGCCCACAACAGCATCTGATTGGCTATATGTCACGCGAGTAGTAGCCAATCTGCACTGAAGCCTTGTTGTTACTCACACCACACATACACACGAGCGCAGCGTGAAGCTCCGAGGAGGAGGAGGAGGAGAGAGGAGTTTCAGCTGAGCTTGGTGTTGGTAAAATTCAAAATGGACAGATTTTCTTTTTTTTTTCTTTTTTTTTGGCACATCGGCTCCAAATATCGGTTATCGGCCGCGTTAACCAGCAACAGCTGGTATCGATATCGGCCCTGAAGAACCGTTATCAGTCGACCTCTGATGAGCAGTGACCTGTCCATTTTTGGCCTCAAGGTGAATGATAAGGTTTTGAATTCTGCAGTAGTGCGGGAGTGTGAGAATTTTGGACGAACCTTACAGACAGGTTTCGCAGCTGTGTTCCGAAGTCAAGTTGAAGTTTTTATCAGTTAATGTTTTTCACTTTTGCTAGAAAAGTTGTTGATTTTTTTTTTTACTACGGTAGCTATTGCACATTTAGTCTGGTTTACACTTTGTGCATTTACATTGAAACATTTGTACTAGTTTGTACCTTTTGGAGCCACATCGTCTCATCTCGCTCTCTAGCTGTATACAACTGAGATTACAGTTAACTGTGACTGAGCAAAACCCTTAAACCCAAGTTGCTCCAGGGAGACTGTCCCTGTTGTTAGGAAAGTCTGGATAAGAGCGTCTGATAAACACAGTAAATGTATGAAGGTAGAGTGTTATAGTAGTAGCCTCTGTACATCGTACGTCACGATGAACTGTGGAGCTCTGCTGTTATACAGCCGGTACAAGAACCAGACTGAAAGACGTATACATGTAACAAGTTCCTGTGTGTAACGGCAGCGCTGTTTGTCTAACAGGCAGTGTTTTGGCGACGGGCTGAATTGGGCCGGCTGCATGATCATCACTCTGCTTGGTCAGCAGAGACGGTTCGACATCCTGGACTTCAGCTACCACCTGCTCAAAGTGCAGAAACACGACGGCAAGGACGAGATCATCAAGAGCGTGGTGAGACGTCATTGTTAATTCTCCAAAATAAAACGCGAAGACACTGGGGGCTGTCAGAAATGAGTGGAGGGTTATTACTGGGGGAGTGACGACAGCAACACTCCTTGATGGTTCTGTTGGTGCTGTACGTATCATAATGTGAAGAATCTCGTGTGAGATTACGGTCAGTAGCAGGCGCATGTGGTGCTTGTGTGATAATTTAAAGGTCCCATATTATGAACAATTCACTTTGGACATCCATTTGGGTCTGTACTGCGTCTACACAGTGTAAGTTTGATAAAAGTGGTCAGTTGTGTTAGTATTAATTTACGAATGTCAGAAATCGTGTGCTTAAACCAGCCGTTTAGATTTCTCCTCTACTTCTACGTCACATTAGGGGACATCTGAATAACTCCACCCTCCTATCTGAGAAGCTCCGCCCACCAGGTAGAACTGCTAGAGCTTCCTGATCCGCCATGTTTTCTCACAAGTGCTAGTGTAGGAATCACAGTGAAGAAGTCTAGCGGCGGAGTGTTGTGTTGAACATGTATGATTGTATGGATGGTCTGTTAGCAGCAGCCATGTGGATTATTTTCACGTGAGGTAAACTCTCGCCGTGTTGTCTACACCCCAGTTCCGGAGTGGGACGTGTGTGCGGGCAGCAGCAGCTCATCTGCATGTAGGAATACTAATGAGAAACAGCCTGTTCTGAAAGGGACTGAAATAGAGGAGTAAAAAGCAGGTGAAAAAGTCTAATCTGAGAGGTGTTTACTTTAGGTGTTTACTCACAGACCTGTTTTAACTTGTTGAAAACTGTCATTATTGTAGCATAACCATCCACTTCTGCTTGGAAACTCTCTTTTTTACCCCCTTTTATGGAGTGTGTTGGGCTTGATGGCTACAAAGCTTTTTAACGGAATTACTCACACCACATTTAACACCCATTTTCTCATTTCAGCCGTTGAAGAAGATGGTCGATCGCATTCGCAAGTTCCAAGTCCTGAACGATGAGATATTCGCCATTCTCAACAAGTACCTGAAATCCGGGGATGGAGAGAACATGCCGGTGGAACACGTCCGCTGCTTCCAGCCGCCGATTCACCAGTCACTCGCCAGCAACTAAGAATCTTTCCAACTGTTGAACCACGATTGGTAAACAAGCACCAGCAAAGCAGTAGTGATGGAGGGAAGCATATTGATCAGTTTTTAGTGCCTAGTAGCACGTTCACCATTACGTTTTTAGCTGAGGAGCTACTTTACATCAAGCCTGTAGTGTTCATAGAGCCAGTAAATCAGCCAGTGATTAGTCGAGCAACATGCTTATCAGGCAATCGCTTGATCGTAATGTTGATTTTTGTGCAAGACTTTGGTCTGAGAAGTCCAAAGATTTAAAGACAGGAAGTGGATTTAGTGGCCCAGTTTTAAACACTGTCTCCCAAGTTGATATGTATTTTTGTACACACAATGTGCCTTATTAAAACGAATGACATTTTTATCCTTGTTATTTAGTAACTTGCTCCTCTATCACATTTTATATTCGGAAGTCATAGTTAAGGGGAAATGGTTAAGTGGGTTTTATCAAGAAATTATTTAAGTTCTGCTGTGGTGAGATCTATAGTGTTTTCTTTATTTGGGGTTTTTTTTTTTTTTTTGGAATGACCGCATGCATGACGCTTCTTTTTCTCTATTCTTAAAGGAATGATTCAGAATAACCGTGTTCTTACTCATGTCAAACATTGGCCTTTTTGTATTTGGTTGATTGTAATCTGATTTTAATTCAATAAATATGTAACAAACCTCAGTTTTCAGTGCAACGCGAGTATGCTTTGCTTAGACGTTCCCGCGTGGGTTTGCTTTATTATAAAGAAAGAAACTGGTGACTCGATTTCTTTTGTAGAAAGGAAATCAGGAAGTCAGTGCACTGTACAGAGAAACCTGTACGGAAAATATAACAAAAGGCTCTTAAAAACACAAGAGGTGTATATTTACAGTGCTACATGAGGAATGAGATGACGCCTTACCATGTAGTCATTATCCAACCGAGGAAAGTAAGGCAGAGAGGAGAGAAACACAAAGTACAATCAGCTGGTCCATAAAAAGTCTCTTTTTTGCCTTATTTGATTGTCTTAAGGTTTGTCTCCAATTTGAGGTTGGGGGAAGAATAAAATACTAGACGTCTGCAAAAAGTGAAGGTTCCAACTCAGTCCCTTTTTTTGTACTTAAGAGGTTCCTGTGCTTCCGTTTCTCCTGGAGATGCTGTCGAAGGATGAACCGATGTCCCGGTTCTCGAAATCGACCGTGATGTCGTTCTGCAGCAGCTCGTAGGAGACGTGGCTGTGGCTGGCCACTCCGTTGGACACTGGGCCGTTGCGCTCCTCCTTGTGGATGTTGACGGCCAGCGTGGCCAGGCTGACGTTGACGTCCTTGAAGGCGTGCAGCAGGAAGATGCCCACGATGATGGTGATGAAGCCGCTCAGCGTGCCTATAATGTCGTCGTAGCCCATGTGCTGCCACTCCTTGAACAGGATGGCCGAGCAGGTGAGCACCGACGTGGTGAAGAACACGTAGTAGATTGGGGTGACTAGAGAAGTGTTAAAGATGTCCAGTGCTTTGTTCAGGTAGTTGATCTGGGTGCTGACGCAGGCCACGAGGCTCAGCAGCAGCAGCCAGGACAAAGGGTTGGACAGTACGGCTTTGCCCGCGATGGCTTCTTTAATGGCGATGCCCAGGCCCTTCACGCACGACACGGAGAGCGCACCGATCACAGAGCAGATGGTGATGTACACCAGGATGTTGGTCTGGCCGTGACGTGGGCCCACCACGAAGATGAAGATTAGAGCGACGATGATGACGAGGGTGGCGAAGACCACAAACCCTGGAGAGAGGCGATGACGCAAATGAAAAATCATTGTGTTGTTCAGAGCAGTAGGGGTGTAGGTAACTATACACTGATTCAACTATCAACCCATAGCATCCATCCAAAATGAAAAGAGATCAAACATCATACAAACTGCTCCGGAATACAAATGCCATAATGTTTCAGTTGCTTTATGGAATCTGATATGAATGAAAGTGATTGTTTAAATCAGCATTTGTCTCTTGTTGATCGTTGGCCTCAAATTTAACTGAATCAAAATTGCATCGTAGCAAACTCATCAGCAGACATCGAATCACTGTCCATTAAGCTGATATTATATATTAGTGTGTATATACAGTATATACTATACTCGCAACATTATCACAGCTTCTTGGTTTCAGACCAGGGGTGTGTTTCTCAAAACCCTAGCGTACTAACAGCATGCATTAGCAACTAACGTAGCGTACATTAGCAACTAACAGTGTACATTAGCAACAGTGTACATTGGCAACTAACGTGACGTACATTAGCAACTAACAGTGTACATTAGCAACTAACATAGCGTACATTAGCAACTAACATAGCGTACATTAGCAACAGCGTACATTGGCAACTAACGTAGCGTACATTGGCAACTAACGTAGCGTACATTAGCAACTAACGTAGCGTACATTAGCAACTAAGTGTACATTAGCAACAGCGTACATTGGCAACTAACGTAGCATACATTAGCAACTAATGTAGCGTACATGACCAACTAACAGTGTACATTAGCAACAGTGTACATTGGCAACTAACGTAGTGTACATTAGCAACAGTGTACATTGGCAACTAACATAGCGTACATTAGCAACTAACGTAACGTACATTGGCAACTAACGTAGCGTACTTTGGCAACTAACGTAGCGTACTTTGGCAACTAACGTAGCGTACATTAACAGCTAACGTAGCATACATTAGCAGCTAACATAGCATGGGAACGTAGTTAGCAATACGTTAGCAACTATGCTTTTGGGAAACGCACCTCTGAGAAGTTTTGGCGCTGGTTCGATATTTTTATTTTGCAGTGGACCAACATAGCTCTGGTTCTCATTTTGGCTCCAGTGCAGTGGGAATTGGCCACGGAGTTCTTCATAAAGGGGTGGATACAGGCCAGTCACCCACAGACGCCACAATATTTAAGGAAAATGACACCAATGATAAGAGCAATGTGGATGACGTTTAAACAAGGGGAAACCAGTACTGAAGAGATCCCACGCAGTAGGAGATTAACTGCCACAACGGACACTAAACGGAAACTGAAGTCTTGGTTTCTCTGAATAGAGAAAGTTTCTTCACCAACATGTGCATCTTGAACTACTGACGCTCACTTTTGCTTTTGGTACAGCCTTTGTATATCAATTTGAGCAAGAACAGCTTGCTACTTCCACTATCTTAACTTGGATAACAGCGCGTGAATGATATCTAACATTAATTCTTAACCTGGTGTAGATTAAACCTGGTGACGTCTTTTCATTAAGGTCATAGGGGATGTTCTGAGCGAGTGTGTACCTGGGTCCACCAGTTTCTTGGCCATGTCTTCCAGACTGTCGATCTCCTCCTCCTGTGGTGCGTGGATCACCATGGTGGTGGAGCCCAGGACACTAAGCAGACAGCCCAGCTTCCCGTGCAGGTTCAACCTCTCCGTCAGGAAATATGAGGAAAGGACGGCACTGCGGACAGAGTTACACTTGTCTTTGTTTCTCATTTCGCGTGATTAAGCGAGTTCTTCAAATTGTTTGCTTTGAGCAGGATTTCACTGTTACCATCTTCTGCAACCAACTGGTGACCTAGCAAATGTTGTATGCTGAATAAAGTTGTGAGATAAGGCGTTTAAAATGTAAAACATGCTTCTACCAGGACACTGCACCACAGGTTTCTTAATCAAATCTATGTACAGAACTAACAAATGAAAATCTTGCGTGTTTGTTTGTAGGCGTTTACCACATAATTTCAACACTGACGCGACCATTTACACAATCCATAATTGACACCTGTTTCTACAACACATCCACACGAAAACATACCTCACCAGCACGCTGAGAGCCCCCAGAGGAGTAACTAGTGTGGCGGGAGCAAAGGCATAGGCAGCAAAGTTTGCAGCTTCACCAGCCCCCACTGCAAAACCAAAGCAAAAGTCATGTCACCACAATAACCTGACCACAGAAAGAGGTGTTTGATTTGTCATCCATCGGAGATGACTAGTACTTGGTCCTGTGAAATAAATGAGAAAACAACGTAGAGCCTTAAAGTCGAAACACATTTGTACAGATAAGTAAACAGTGACTTACTCGATAATAAGCCAGCCCACCAAAGCCATTCTTTCAAGTATGCATGACCACCCTGGCCTTGAGGAGAGAAAATACATTTTAGTACATGCCGAGATAAAGCTTTGCACAATTTACACTCAATTTACTCAATGTTGCAACACAATTTTTTTGAAACAAATCTATTTTACAAAGCTGGCAATCGTTTATTACACGGGCCAGTATTTCTAACAACACTGGTCTGAGTGTTTGAAGGTGAAAGATTAATGGTGGTATGACTATGACGTGTGTTGACACTGAATCATTCAGGCGAGTGCCTTTGCTATCGCACCGTCATGAATCTAGGAGGGCCGGCGCTGCGTGAAACTCTGTTAATGATTCCTTATGCAACATATAAAATATTCTGACCAAGCGATCATTACATGAAAACCTGGCTGTAAACTACAGAAATGAACCGCGCCCGTTTTCCAAAAGTCTGACTGAGCCTTAAGAGAGGCAGAGGACGTGCTGCCTAATAGATCACCTCTGACATACCGTACCTGTCTAACCTCCTTGACAGAAACCAGTGTGTGTGCGTATGTGTGTGTGTGTACGTGTGTGTGAGAGAGAGAGAAAAACAAACTCCAGCGGAATCACGCGCAATTAGAGGTGACAGACGTCATAGATAAAAGTTACCTGCTCTTGTGGAGCCCTTTCTGGCCAGACGGAGAAGCCCCTTCTTCTTTAATATAAAACTTCCTCCAATAAATATACTGGAGCTAATGGCCAGACCAAGACCGATGTAGAAATCGTATTTGCCCCGGTCTTGTCCCATAGTGGAGTTGGACTTGGCGACTTTTTCTGTCACATTGAGGATGGTGCACAGAAGACTCTGCCCCGTGTAGCAGTCCTGCCCCAAGAAGGTCCCTTTAAAAGAGGCAGACAGATCATAAGAGTGAACATTATGAGGCGACATATCAGTCAGTAGATAAAGTACAGGAAAGTTAAAACAGAAAGTTTATCTTCAACACGAGGCTTACCATTTTGATAAGAAAGGTTACCAACATCACATTTCCTATAAGCAGGCGTTTCGTTCATAGCAAAAAACACACAAAAGCCCTCGAACAGAGGGAGAGGAAAGGAGAGAGAGAACACACAGCTACTAACGCACACAAACAGGAGCCGCTGTGAAGAATTCAGGAAGTGAGCGGGCTACACAATGTCCTGCCCCGCTTAACACACACACACACACGCAAGATAAAACTATGCTCAACTCTGGCGCAACACCTGAAGACATGCCCTGTCAAACTGCAGCATGCTTTACGTATATAGATCCCGCCTTTGTCTATGTTGGTTCTAGTGGGTTAAGAAATTCCAGTTACAAGGTTGTCCTGGGTAGGGCTGTGCGATATGGCCAAAAAATCATATTGCGGTACGTTTTGAGCCCTAGGCGATAGACGGTATATATTGCGGTATATAATTAGATCTGTAAATTTCAATGTAACTGTTTTTGAAAGGGTAACATATGTCCATAGCAAAGGCATTCCAACAGGAAGTCGTATGATAAACTGTTAAGACATTTCAAAGTAGTTGTGAACCTGGAACATTTATTTTTTTTATTAAATAAAAAATATGAAAACAATTTAAAGGGCTACATTTTTTGCAACATGTGCTAAAAAAGTTCTTAAAGTTCAATAACAAAAAAAATTAAAGTGCAAAAAAGAACACTTTTTAAAAAATGTTTTAACATTAGTTTTCTGCCAGCTTATGGCAGAATTTTTTGCCAGGAACACAAGCCTGTCCACAGTCTCTGGCTTAAGTGCAGACCGGTGACGTGTTACAGTGTTGCCACCAGTGCTAAATGCCCTTTGGTAGTAGTAGCATAATGTTTGATGCCACGGAGATGTGTTTTTACTTGCTCACTGACCTTGCCATGCAATTTGGGCATTTCGACTAAAATACGTGCGGTTAGGTACCACGTATCGGAATCAAGGACTTTAATCACTTCTTTAAAGCTGCTTCTCTCCACTGTTTGGAAAGGCAACATGTCCTTGCACAAGACTTCAGATATAGCATTTGTAATTTCCGTCCACCGCTGACTCTTTTTGTCATAGGGAGAGCCTTTAGAAAATGCTTGGGTGATTGAGGTCTGCTGGCCAACTTTTTTATCACTTGTGCTCTGAGACTGAGAAAGGCGCATTCTTTGGCTTCTCTCATATTCAATAGCGTGTTTCGTTTTAAGATGGTAGAACAGATTGCTCGTGTTATTTCTCTTTGCAATTACTATCGCCCGGCATATTTTGCAGATTCTGGTTTTCTGCTCAGTATCCAAGACCCTAAATCCAAACCATGTCCAGATTATGGACGTTGCACCAGTCTTCTTAACGAGCTGCTCTTCCGTACACACACTCTCCATTTTTCGAAAACAAATGCCTCGTGGTCTGGTTTTCGCACATTTGACGTGACTTGATTATGTCGTTTTCGCGGGTGAGGAGCGGAAATTTCAGCAGTATGCTGGTACGATCAAAATCTCTATCGTTGGCCAAATTTATATTGCATACCTTTTATACTGTTTACAGCATGCACCCTAGTCCTGGAGATCCACCCAAGACCAAGTGTTCTGAAGTTAAAGTAAGATGGAAAACCTGCCGGACCCTGGCGCTCTAGGACCAGAATTGACAAACGCCCTGTTCTTCAGGAACAACTTTTCATAAAACACCACTGCCATGTTTATATCATTTTACATGTTATTTCTTGCCTGGTCTGACCTCTGGCCCTCTTATTTCTAAAGCTACAGCTCAATTTTAGATTTTGCATTTTCAATCTACAGACTTGACAAGGTTGCTACAGATTTCATATTTTCCATACTTCACTATAAAATAACTAAGGATTTATTTAAATAAATCATTTGAAAATCCAACTGTAACCAGGTACTGTACATCACAATGTGGCACATCACCATATAATAGTTTGAGTTATAGAATATCATAATCTTTAATAGAGCCCAAAATGTGTATCAGCAGTGCTACCTAAATAGCTACTCTACCACTTACACACAGCATTTTATTCAACTTGCAATGCAATGTTCCTCCGTCACTGTTAGGCGCTAAACTCATTCAGCCATCACAAAACACAGAAGTGTTCCAGTGCACTCTGACTTAATGTTGGTCTGTGCAACATTAGTGGTGTAGCCCAATAAGCTAACGTAAAATAGTTGGACTGCTGGGAGACTTATAACATCTCACTTCAGACAGATTATTACTGTAACGAGGTTATCAGATCACACAGAGCAGATTTATTAGATGTAACTTTTAGAAATCAAATTCTACTTGGTGGTGAATTGAGGAGTTACGCCAAGCAGTCTCCACTGATTCAACACACAGTCTGTAAACCCAAATATTTTTCTCTATATCCTATTTTATTTTTTCCATACTTATCCACACATGGAAGTTATTAATATCAAATTCCGTACTTTTCCATACTGTGTAGGAACCCTAACTTCAGCCAAAGGGACAGTACCGTGATTTATTGCAACATCTGTAAACAATCCTGGAGAACTATTATTCAAGACTCCATTAAAAACACAAGAAAGTCTCACTGTTTGGAAGCTAAATATGAACACGTCTGCAGAATACAGTAATATATTGTGTGTACTATGTAGAACTATACAATGTCTATTATCACAGTCAATGCTGTTTATGCATATTGTTATGCAGATGATGCAAAACTCACCAAATGCAGCCATGGACAATATACTGAGTGTCATGATATGAATTTTAATGCATTGTTTGAAAATACTACAGCAACATATTCATTCAATAGGTTTCACAAAACACAGTCTGTAGTGGGTAATTTCTGTGGACTGGGAGCAGTAACTAAGGTCTGCCTCCTGCTAAGCAACATTAAAGCCAGATGCAGTTGACAGGGCTCCGAACAAAAAAAACAACTTAGGACCCAGTGGCTCCTAAACACAAAATATTTGGGAGCCAAATTATTTTTTAGGAGCCAAATGTGTCAGTCAAATGTGATAAAAATAAAAAATATTTTCATGGCACATTTCTTACCCCATGCTGACTTTTTTTGTTAACGGCACTGTGTTATCCTCTGTCGTTAATGGTTGGCGATAACTGTACCTCAGATGAGCCACTGGCTGAATCATTTTCTGTTTGTTTGGATGTAGACAAGGAAGAGTTTGGAGGAGCTGGCCTTGAGAAAAAGTCTGAAATTTTTCGTTTGGTTTCTTACATGGGCTCTTAAAGGTTAATGCGGAAAAAATACTTTAAAAAAGAGTGTTAGAACGAAACAAGAAACCAGGACACAGACTAAATTGTTGCCAAAGTAAAACAGTGTTTCTCGAGTAGTTTAAAAATATATATATACATATATATATTTTACAACGCGCTCTGCAACAGGTTGCCAGGCCGTGCGAATCGATAGAGAACACTGATCTCGATAGAGACGTGCTGGTCGCGAACGAGTCAGTTCTTTGACTAAATTTGGTAAAACCAAGAGCCGTTTGAGAGCCAAAGGAGCCGGATCTTCTTGGTGATCTGATCCAAATGATCCGACTCAAAAGAGCCAAAATTCCCATCACTAGCTCTCGATCGAGCGTCACTATAATCATGTGATAGAGTAGTTGTGGAGTAAATCTCTCCACAATTGCGAGCAGCAAGTGGTTGTCAAATGACCAAGATGGCAGCGCCCGTGCAGGCTGCGGCTCACAGAGCTCCCGAGACCGCGGTGTTTAATGTTAACTTTCGTACGTCTTTGAAGCACAGAAGTAAAGTTAAGTGACAGGGGAACACAAACGTACGTTTTGGAGCGACAAACCTTGCTCAGTTTTCACTGAGACGTGCCTGCAAGACAACGTCGCTATCCAGCTTGATGGTCTGACCAGCTTCCGAGCGGACAGAGAAGCCTCTTTGTCCAGTAAGACTCGTGGTGGGGGGCTGTGTGTGTATGTAAACAGAGAATGGTGCACAAACGCTGCTGTTGCCATGCGACACTGTTCCACCACTGATCGAAGTTCTATCTGTGAAATGTCGACCTTTTTACTTGCCGAGAGAGTACAGCTGCGTAATGGTGATCGGCGTGTACCTCCCACCTAGCGCTAATGCTAATCAGGCGCTAGCTGAGCTGTACGAGACCGTCAGCAAGCTAGAAACTGCGCACCCCGAGGCATTCTTCATAGTGGCTGGGGACTTCAATCATGCCAACCTGAAGTCAGTTCTCCCAAAGTTCTTCCAGCATGTGAATTTTGCTACCAGAGGGGGAAACTGCTTGGACATTGTCTACACCAACGTTCGTGAGGCCTACAGGGCCTTCTCCCGTCCTCACCTAGGCTACTCGGACCATATCAGTGTGTTGATGGTCCCCACGTATAAGTCCCTGCTAAAACGCTCCAAACCAGCCCGCAAGAACATCAGAGTGTGGCCAGCTGGAGCTATTTTGGCTCTCCAAGACTGCTTTGACTCGACTGACTGGGATGTTTTTAGGGAGGCTGCAATGAATGGTGACTCGATCAACCTAGAGGAGTACACTGACTCTGTGACTAGTTACATCTCCAAGTGCATAGAGAATGTTACTGTCTCCAAGGACGTCACCAAGAGAGCCAATCAGAAGCCCTGGATGTCGGGAAAAGTGCACAAGCTGCTAAAGATCAGAAATGCAGCCTTCCGCTCTGGAGACAAGGCTTCCCTCAGGGTTGCCAGAGCCAACTTGTCTTGCGCAGTGAGGAGAGCAAAGCAGGACTACGGACAGAGGATCAACGAGCACTTCAACAGCACCAGAGACACACGTCGCATGTGGCAGGGCATTCAGGCCATCACGAACTACAAGCCCAACCCACACAGCAGTGACGGTGATCCCTCCCTACCAGACGAGCTCAACGACTTCTTTACACGGTTCGATGCACAGAACAAAGAGCCTGCGAGGAAAGCGACACCACCCTACAGCGACCCTGTACTCCGTCTCTCCACAGCTGATGTGAGGAGGACTCTCTCCAGAGTTAATTCACGCAAGGCTGCAGGACCCGACCTCATACCAGGCAGAGTGCTCAGAGAATGCGCAGATCAACTGGCTGATGTCCTAACAGACATCTTCAATACATCTCTGAGCCAGTCGTCTGTGCCAGCGTGCTGGAAGTCCACCATCATTGTCCCAGTGCCGAAAAAGTCATCAGTCATGTGCCTGAACGACTACCGACCCGTTGCGCTCACACCGATCACCATGAAGTGCTTCGAACGGCTGGTCATGGCGCACATAAAGACAAATCTCCCCACATCTCTAGACCCACTCCAATTAGCATACCAGTCCAACAGGTCAACTGAGGATGCCATATCCTATGCTCTCCACCTTTCACTGACACATCTGGACAAACGGGACACCTATGTCAGGATGTTATTCATAGACTTTAGCTCCGCCTTCAATACGATCATCCCACAAAAGCTGATTGTGAAACTGAGTAGGCTTGGCCTGAACACCACTCTCTGCAACTGGATTTTGGATTTCCTGACATAGAGGCCCCAGTCAGTTAGGATAGGCTGCAACACCTCCAGCACCATCACGCTGAGTACAGGAGCGCCGCAGGGCTGTGTACTCAGTCCTTTGCTCTTCAATCTGCTAACCCACGACTACACAGCCACATACAACACTAACCACATCATCAAGTTTGCGGATGATATGACTGTGCTGGGACTGATAAGCAAGAGCGATGAGTCCGCCTACAGAGAAGAGGTGGAACGGCTGTCTGACTGGTGCAGAGACAACAATTTATCTCTTAACGTCGCCAAGACAAAAGAGATAATTGTGGACTTCAGGAGGACACGCCCTGCCCACCTCCCACTCAGCATCAACGGATCAGCTGTAGAGATCGTAAGGAGTACCAAGTTCCTTGGTGTGCACATAACTGAGAAACTTACATGGACAGAGAACACCACCTCCATAACCAAGCGAGCCCAGCAGAGACTACACTTCCTGTGACGGCTGAAAAGAGCGAGCCTTCCCCCCTCCTATCCTTACCACATTTTACACTGGCACCATTGAAAGTGTTCTGACCAGCTGCATCACTACCTGGTATGGCAACTGCAATACATTCGACTGCAAGCGCCTGCAGAGGATAGTAAAGACAGCAGAGAACATTATTGGGGTGCCCCTCCCCTCACTCCAGGACACACTTCACAAGCGCAGTGTTCGTAGGGCCTGCAACATTGTGCAGAACCCCTCTCACCCCTCACACAGACTTTTCTCCCTCCTGCCATCCAAGAGGAGATTCTGCAGCATTAGAGCCAGGTCTACCAGGCTGCAGGATAGTTTTTATCCCCAAGCTGTCAGGCTTCTTAACAGCACGCTGCCCCCAAGAAATCCTCACTAACTCTACCCCTCCTCAACCCCAGCCAGCCTGTTCGCCTAATACACACATGCACAGCCACTTTCACAAGGACTGTCTTTTTTTTTTTTTTTTTTTTTTTTTGCACACAGAACAAAGGACTGGAAAACGCATACCTCTGGTATTTGTGCGCTGTCACCTTTTTATGACGACTCATTCCGTCATATTCTCCTAAACTGCGGAACATGCTGCTACTCAAATATGTTCTGTCAAGCTCAGATCCAGATGATATTCCCTGTCTTTACTGTATATGTATAGTATATTAATATAGCCTACCCATTTGCACATACCATAGATTCATAGATTCATATATTACTATATTTTGTCCGATTTCACTGTTTTTGCACAATGTTTTGTCTTGTCTGTCCATTTGACTTTGACTTTTAGGAACGGCAGACTTGGGTTGAGCGGATCTGCACTTTATTATAAGATTTCTTGTGTTTTTAGTTATTTTAATTTCTCTTGGTTGTGAGAGACGATCGCCATTGGCGACTGAAATGAAAATACTAGTCGCAAAATAAATAATCTAGTCGCATTGGCGACCATTTTAGTCGCCATTTGGAGCCCTGGTTGATAAGATTATGTTTCTTGCAAATCATTTGTGAAGTCATTTGAATGCTTGTTTATTTGTTCACAAAGCATAGCTTACAGGAGCATATTCAAACAATGTTAGTACTTTATAGCAAACATAGTTTAAGCACCTTCTCTGACAATACCTAAGTACAGTCTGCTCATTGGCCTTTATGCATTAATATTATATTAATATGCAGTACTTGCTTTAATGTGTATATTGTTTATAACTATCATACAAAGTTGTTTCTGTGCCATTAATTCAAATAATTAAACATATATATGTGTGTGTGTGACTGAATAACCGGATATTCAAAAATATGACACTGACATTTGGTCGTGATTTCAATTTTGTGTCTTATCGCTGATCAATAAAAAGTTCTTCAATCTTAGACACAGATAGTTTTTCTGCTGTATATTTTATAAGTAGCACACTGTCAAAATAAAGGTGCTGGACTAGAAAGGGTTGCAAGTTTGAAAAAGCCAGACCCATCTTTTGGTCGTGACCCACCATTTGGGGCAAACTGGTTTAATTTTTTAACACACCCATCCATTTGACGTGACTCGACCACACTAAACTAGTCATTCCAGCCCAATGAAACGAGATCTGAGAACTGATAGTTGATACGACGACGGGTTAAATGTCCACGAGTTAATATTTAGCTTGACAACAACTCCTAATCAATCGTAAACCGCAAGAGTTTTTGCTATACTTTACGAATGTACAAAGGTTTCCATATCTTTTGGTTCTATAAACTTTTGATGGAATCGCGTCAAACGTCATTACACCGGGCGACACGCAGAGCCACGCTAACCAGCTAGCCCAGCGCTGCCAACGTTACCAAAGTAACAACTGCTAACTGGCATCAACTGGTACGACATTGTCATGTGTATCGCAAGAGTTAACAAATACGATTTCTCGAAACTTGTCAAACGTCAAACGTTAGCGTCATCATTCAGATCTACGACTCCATTTGACAGTGACCACCTTACAGCGATTAGCCGGCTAATTAGCTTCCAGCTAACTCGGCTAAACTGTTACCGAACGCACCTCCCTGTCTTTACGGGACAAGATGGATTTGTAGACTAAGCCCAAATTATATTACCTTTTTACTTCCCAGTGGTCGTCAAGAAGACTGTCCAGACAGCAAAAGTTTCATTGCTCGGGCTTCAAGTATCTTCTTGCTGCTGCTCCGCTCGCTAACCTTCCCACCTTCCGCCCACACGGTGAAAGTGTAGCGAACCGCGCACGCGCAAGCGCAAGACGCACGCGTCTGATTGGTCAGCGCCATAGATATGGGTCAGCACGGGTCCCGGCGCTCACTCCGCGCGCTAACAGTCCCATGTTTC
This sequence comes from Distichodus sexfasciatus, assembly GCA_032718565.1. Lineage (NCBI taxonomy): Eukaryota > Metazoa > Chordata > Actinopteri > Characiformes > Distichodontidae > Distichodus > Distichodus sexfasciatus. The sequence continues at coordinate 7,555,405 of JAVGVS010000003.1, forward strand.
CCACACACGCGGAGCGCATGTGCAAGGTCGGCGTCTCGTCACGTCATAATGTAAACATTGCCCTTGGTTACAGGTTCAATCTTGCAGAGCAAACACGGAACACTCCCTTTAAGGGTTTGTATGCTTAATAAAATCACCGAATTTCTCGTAAAAAAAAAAAATCTGCGCTACTCCGCTACTCCCGACTCCTTTATTACATTCTCTTTTCACTGCAGCAAGATTTTTTTTGTAACTCAAATTACTTTAATGGCTGAATTTAGTGGATTTTAAGTGAGTTACCTTAACTTTGACCATTTTAACTGCTTCGCCCATGTCATAAAAAGTGTGCAATGCACAGTGTAGACTGTTAGTGAAAGACTGTGGACAGGGCAAAACAAAATTTACTTTTTTTTCAGACTTTATTTCAAATAAACACTTTTAAAAATCAGGAAGCTCATTCAAGTTAATAAAACAAAAATAAATATATACAAACATACATAATCTGTTGTTAGTTCTAAAAAGTTCACGTGAGTGCTATAATAAAGAAACATACTTTGATATACTGTTCATTTTCAATACAACACAAAGTGCTAAGCTCACACCGAGGAGCCAGACCTTTTCATTTCTGAGGAATGCCACTTTAACAGGGTTCCATATTTATGCGTAATACATTGGGAAAATAATTGAAATATTAATTACTCTTCTTTTGATTTTTCTGGACTCCATATGAGCACAGCCTCCTGGGAAATGCGAAGCAAAACAACACCAATACATACTGTTGTGAATCCACACAAAATACCAAAACAGTCCAATATTCCCAACTCTTCCCACTCCTTAAAAAGTATGGCTGAGGCCAGGATGACAGAGGATGTAAAAGCCACAAAATACACTGCCTCGAACATATGGGAACTGAAGCTCTCCAAGGCTTTGTTGATGAACGTGAACTGTATGAGAATGCTGGCAATAAGAATTCCCAGCAAACACAGGAAAAGCCACAGAGCTCCATTTTCACAAGTGAACTCTTCAGTGAAGGCTTCCTTTGCAGCAAGACCCAGGCCTTTGCAACTGGGCACTGTAAATGTCCCTAGGAGGGAGCAGATGCTCACATACACCATGATGTTTGACTTTCCGTAAGTTGGAGAGAGCCAGCCAATCAGTATGACCACCAAGAGGACCACCACTGCTATGTAGATCAGGAAAACTGTAAAACAGTCAAATGTTATGTGTCAGTCAGGAAGTGCTGGATCAACAAATAAAGCGCTGGTTCCAACAAATAAACAAAGCTTGGTATGAAGTAGGGTCACTATATTTTAGCAGCTTACAACACAAAATATTCTAAAATATTCTAAAACATAAATGTGGTAGAATGTGGTTGAACTTCTGGGTGAAACTGAAAAATACTGAAACCAATACTGAAATTGGTTGTCAGGCTAATGAAGTTTAGTAACACTATTAGCAGTCCCAACCAAGTAGGGGGGCAATGTCTGAATTTTCTATTAATAAGGAATAGGATTGGGTCAAGGTTGTGACTGTTGTGATATGATAGTTCAGTTAGTTATTCAGTCTGTACACAACCTGATGACGTGACTAATTTCTTATCTAAGGGATAAGGTGAATGTGCATGAGTTGGAGGGATGCTGTCTAGGATGTTGAGGTGGGACAGATGTTTATCGAAAGATCAAATAAGTGAATTTAAGTAAGTGATCATTTGTGAAGGAGCAGTGGGTACCTTTTTGGGGCATCCATGTAGCAATGCTTGGAAACGGTACCTTGCTCGCGAGTACCTCAGTGGTACCTTTAAGCTGCCTGGGATTTGAACCAGCGACCTTCCGATCACTCCCTAACCGCTACACTACCAACACTGACCCTACTACATAATACTTTGCTAAAACAAAAACATATGAATTAAGCAACTACTAGCTAATTATCCAACAAACCTATTTGATGTCATGTACCAACTTGTTAATCAAGATAACTGTAATAATACAAGTTCATAAATCATGATGTCATGTTCATACTTGGGTCTAGAAGTCGCTCCTCAAATTCTGCTCTTGAAGTCACACTTTCAGTCTTGGGTGAGTGAATGAGGAGCACAACAGAACCGCAGCAACACAGCACACACCCGAGTTTCCCCAGAATATTCAGCTGCTCCTGAAGCATCCATGAGGCCAGGACAGCTCTAGGTGGCAAACAAGCCTCAGAATAAATAAAACATTTTACCTTGATAGCAGTTAAATAAACGGTTATTATTTACATATGCTTTTTGGTTGGACAGTGTTGAGCCACGTGACAGCATACAGCATAATATGTCATTTTATGAACACACTTATTAGACACAGTATTTACCAAATTATGCAACATAATTAGTTCTGAGTCAGTTTCTAAATGTTTGTTGGTTGCCCAGTCCTAATTGAGATAAAGTTGTGGAAGCATAAGTTAGCAAAGGGTTATTCTTTCAAGTTACTGATAAAAGGTCATTCTTCTGCAAAACATAAATTGTAACTCACCCAAACAAGACACCCAAAGCTCCAAGAGGAGTAACGAGTATTGCTGGCGCTGCATTGTGCGCTAGAAAATTTCCTATTTGACCCAAAATCACTGTCAAAGAAAAACAGGAACATTTTATTGGAAGTTAACCATACAGGTCAGCTAATGAGGTGGGGACGTAGATTTTCTAGAGTCTCACTGGCTAATGTTCCACACCACCACACACAGTCAGACAGGTAGGTTCTACCTGGATCAGGAATAATGAAGATTTAATGAAACATCCTGCAAACATCCGACCACAATATATGACAATGTACTTTTCAGAAAGTATCAAAAACAGGCAACAAAGTTTAACAAGACCGTCACCTACCCGCTGCTCGGGACCGTAATATTCCCTTTTTCTGGAGTACAAAAGTTGATCCATTAATGAAACTAGACACGACTGCGATTCCCACCCCAGCGAACGGAACGACAGCGTCCGCCATAAAATTCCTGCTTCCGTCTTATAACTTTTATTAGGCAAGAGAAACACAATCGTAACCACTTCTTGGATCGAAGTGTTTTGTTTACAGTACACTTTGATCTAGCCCGAACAAAAACACAAAAGCCAACGCATAGGGAAAGTAATTGAATGGGATGAACTGGTGCTGGAAGTTGATTCCAAAAAGACTCGGTTCCTCGAGTCCAGCTCACTCAAAATCGAGAATCGGCTCCAACGACACGGATTTTACTCCACATAGCTATATAGCACCTCTTCAAACGTTGTTACCAAATAATCTCTTAATTTACTATTAATTCTATAATTAATTTGAGGCAGATCTGAATGTAACTTAATGTTTTAGTCGCTGTCTTTTTAAGTCAGTTATGATTTTATTTTTTGACGAAGAGATTTTGAATTAGTGCTAGGATGAAAATGAGGACGACATTATAGATGATGTGTTCACTTTTAGCATGTGAAGTAAAAAAGAACTATTGTCAATCACACTATCAACACTGTTATTCTTTGTTTTGCCCAAGCTCCCTCCTTATATTTTGATATCCCTGGGCTCGGGAATCCATTATTTGAATATTCTTTCGATTCTGTACAACTGAAATCGAACTTCGAGTCGAATTGAGTCAAATCAGAATGAGCCATAAACGTAAGTGTTCTTAGAAACTACTGTTTTCGATAGTTTCGTTCCAAATCGCATACTAGGGCACTACATATTTGTGGCAGAGTATTGCGCCGACTGTTTTCCCTAAGGGCGTGATACCTTCCTACTTTGAATAGTGCGCTACTCTGTAGTAGGACGCGACCGCAAAAGGGCGAAGTCCCGGAAGTCTAGAGGGAATGGGCGGGGCCTAAAATTGCCAGCCTCTTAAGGGACCGTTTTCGTGTTGACGCGCGGCGCGCTGTCACTGTGCAGACAGGAATGCAGTTCTAAGACTTGTACATCCAAGTATTAGATCCCAACCGATTAGACGCTGTTAAGAACGACACGGATTTTGATATTTGAGGATTTTAAAAGTCTATAATCATATATCAGTCCTCATGTTATAAATACATAATTTTATCTAACATTCGTTGTTTCAAATTCCACACTGAAATCACACCACAGTGTAGTTTTACATTAAATTAATATTAAAACTTTAACACTTTGATGTCGTGTGAACGCATTGTTTGAACAAAATTGTTCAATTTGATCAATTTCGACACAGAGGGGTAAAGTATGGTGTTGGTGCCCTCTGATGGACAAAAGTCTGCGCAACAATGTTCATAACATAGATTAAGAATCCGTCTTTCATCTTTTCGTTTCTTTTAGCCATTAATCGGATGTTATAAACGCCGATTCGTACTGTACTCGTACAGCACTACTCCTGAGTATAACAATGACTCGTTGAGAATCCATGTATTTTGTGCGAGTAGTTTCCTCTAATGGGATTCTAGGGTAAGTCTTCCTGGAGTTCTCAATTTATTTTACATTTACATTTACGTCATTTATCAGACATATTTTAGTGATAAAATCTAGCCACGGGTGGACATTAAATCACTGTAAGAAACTAAATAAGATGTAAAACATGTGATACAAAACTGTCCAAGTGTCCAACACATATGAACACCAAATTCATGTCTTAATGAATCAGATGTCTGTAATAGCATAGTGTTACGTTTAACGTTTATCGTGTCAGTATTCGATAGGTATGGAGGAGAATACAAGAACATCAACGTTTTCCAAACTTTTCCATCAGGTGGCAGTCAACACTTTGTCAAAATGTTAAAATAAAAATGTGGGAGAAAACATAAATACACAAGTCACGGCGTACTGGTATGCACAACTCGAGTCCTAAATATAGATTTTTGTTTTTTATTTTATATAACATTCACATATTGCATTTGATGACCAATGGAAAGGCTTGTTCCAAGTCTCTCCCGCCTCCGCAGTGACGTAACCGTCTTGGGTCCAAGCTGCAGTTCTGATTGGCTACAATCGACGTCAATCTCTACACAACATGGCCGACCTTAAATTGCAGCAGAGCTTGTGAAGGGACCGAAGAAACGGGACTAAGATAAGACCAGCGCTGAGGTAAAACGCAACATTTATATTCTTGTAAACAATATAGAGAAAAAGACAGCTATGGTAGTGACAGAAACGGGAATGTACTGTGATGGCATTTAAAGAGCAGCTCGCTGTCAGTGTTTATTATCGTCCTCCTCACAGCTGGCTTTAGCTTGACGGTTAGCAGCTAATGCTCAGACACGGACGAACCGCGTCCCGCACGACGGCTCCAGTTTTAAGCAAGACAAACAATTGTTTTATTAATATGCTTTGTGTTTACATCTTTTTGTCTAGATATCTAGAGCTGGTGCCTAATGGTTCACGCCAGCACCCAATTTATTTTCATAAATCGTTCTTAGCTTCCTTATGGACCCTGATGCCGGTGCTGTGCTTAGACATGACATTAGCTCGTAATGCAATGTATAATAATTGTTAAATTTTAATATCCTGTTTGCGTATTTGCATATATTTGGTTATCACTAGTTGACATACTTTTGAGAATAGTGGTAGAGAATATATTTGTAATGCTAGCCAGAGAACGAATATTTGATTGCATCTTTCAGAGCAGATTTTTACAGATGATTTTTTTTTTGCAGATCCATAACTAGAAATTGTTGGAAGATCCTTCCTGAATTGCAAGAATGTAAAAAATAATCATTTATTATTAATGCGAGTTAGTACTGCATAATATTAGATATATCTACGATACGACATTGCAATATTTTAATGCATTTCAGAATGGCAGAAATATATATAAAAAAGACTCATTGACTTGAAAGCTCTGTTTGGAACATGGGAATCATTCCTCAATGATTTGGGTGACTTTACATGGGAGGACATCTGTAATAAAGACCTGGATCATCATCATCATCATCATCACTACATTTTGTTGAGCTTTATATAAACAAATATATAAAGACAAGGACAGTCTCTGTGGAGCGTCTTGAGTTTAAGGTTCTTGTTCGGTGTCCAATTGGTGGTAGTCTTGAGTATAGAATTTGAAAGTACGACTTGGTCCGTAGGCTAGTATCCCACCACTAGACCACCAATACCCCATGTAATGAGACTTAATGTTTTTATGGCAGATTCCTGTTTTAGATTATACCTGGAAAATGAGTTATACTTTTGCCTCAAACAGCAAAACACTTTGATGAAAATGCAAAGTCTAGTTAGTCCTGTAGGTGTTTCTTGAAGAAATGGGTCTTTTTAGGACAGCAAGGGACTTGGCAGTTGTGATAGCAAGTGTAAGTTCTTTTCACCACCGCAGAGCAGGACTGATGCTGGTCTTCCTCTTCTTTTGGATAGCGTGGGTCAAGACAAGCAGCGCTTGATGCTCAGAGGTGACAAGAGCCAGTAAATAGGGAGGTTCAGGTCCGTTTTGACATTGAAGGCAAGCATAAAGGTTTTGAAACTAATGCAGACAGCCACATAAACCAAGAGCTGTGTTTTGTAGTGTCAGGGTGGGTTTTGTGAAAATCTTGGAACGTGGTACACAAGTCTCACAGCTGTGTTCTGAATCAGTTGAAGTGGGCTAGTCACCTTCAGAGAAGGCATGTTACACATCCTGATATATGACTGTTGTATTTTTTAACATGCTAAACCGATATATTGTGCAGCTCCTCTGTGAGGAAGTGTAAAAACTAAGGCCACAGCTGACTTTAGGTGTTCTGAGAGTGGGTGGTTAAAGCTTCATTTGTCTATCCCAAGTAAGTGGGTTAGCAGGTGAAGTTGGTTCTCATCCGAGTGTGTTATGTGGTTGTAGGGAAGGCTGCTCCTGCAGCCTGGGGTAGAGAGGACAGGATGCCAGCGCAGAACTTCTCCCTGGATGCTCAGCTGCGCTTTCATGACAAATGGCTCAAGATCGATTTGCAGGTAAGACTGGACCCTTCTGTAGACACAAAGCTGTGTGTCTTCCTGTTATTTCACTTGTTTGTTAACAAAACTTTAACTAAAGATGATTATGATGAACACTGTTACAGAGTTCTACAGCCAAATCAGTCCTTTTAGCTGAAGAAAATGAAAGCCGTGTTGTTGTTGTTTTTTAATCCTCTTGCAAACAACTGCCATTTTTTTTCTGTTTGGCTCATTGATTGAGTTATTTTTGCTGTGTTGCATGTGGAATCTTGTAATAGCAACAGTCAATATATAAAGTTCTTTGATAGAAAGATGATATCTGAGCTCTGCGCGCTGCAATGACTTATTTTTATTTAAAGTTTTATTTTGGTCTTAATTCGTGATGTCATGTAATAGAATCATTTGCTGAGTCTCTTGGGAGATTTTATAGCAAAGTACCAAATTAAGTGGACGTACTTAATTGCCGGTAAAAGTGTGGAATATCACATGATGCTTTGGCATGTCCAGTGAGACATTTTTAGATATAAGATCTTGCAAAGTATCACGCCGTTCCCTTCAGACGTCTTTATAAAGGCTATGATGATCAGACCTTCTCAGTTCTCAAAGTGCAGACTACAGTTCCATGAACTGACCTGTTATATTGCAGTAGAGGCACTTTACAACGATGATACTGTTTATGTACCTTGTGTACTGGCTTGGAAACTATTGTGAAATATAGAAGATGCCTAAGATGGGGCCTGGGGATCTGAATACATGTGGTGATGTGAATGATGTTGCTGGATGATTGGGAAAGGCTTCATGTTTAGGAAATCTGTTGGCTTCTTGTACATTTGAACAGTCTAAGAATTTTACTAGATTTTTACTAGTTTCTTGAATGTGGTCTTTCTGTACCGTCTAAATGACAACAGCGGATGGATTGAAAAGGGATTGAAGGTAAATATAATATTCATTATAGGAATTGTGACGACTTTATAGTTGTTCACATGAAATCTAATCATTGCTTATGTCTAGCTTGCTTCACGGAGCTCTGTTTTTAAGAAGGATTTAAAAAAAAATCCTATGCACAGGAATGTTTTGTGGACTAAGAATGTCAATTCTGTGGGATGGGCTTGCAGGTTTTTGTTGGCTGCGTAACTGGGAAAGCCCAGGATGGAATGTTTTATTTGCTACCAAATTCCTAAAAGCATGTGTTTGTTCCTGTGCTGCTTTGGACTTTAGTAATCAGTTTAACTTTTACATCTGATGTTGCCCCTTTCTTTTCTTGTTTAGCTATGGGTTTATTACTATGGTTTATCTGCCTTAAGCCCACTATGAGTGGGCAGTCAGAATTGATTATGCTCAGTTTAGCAAAGTTTGTTGATGAAAGAAAGGAAGAAAGGACTCTTTCTGTTCGGAAGATGTATTTTTTGGAATAACCTTACGTAACTTGTTTCTCAAACTGTCCAGCCTCTTGTCGAGTCAGTGGATAAAAGTAGGCAAAATTATTGGCTTCTTATAATGGTTATTTTTATGCTTTGAAGAGAGAAAGTATATCACGTGTCATAGTTAAGAAAGTACTGGGGGGCTTACATACTCAGACTCTTGGGAATTCTGTCTAACTTTTGTCCATTATGCTATTTATTATGAGCAGAAAGCATCTTTGTAATATTTTGAGGACTTCAGGAAAGCTAACAAACAGTTCCACAGCATTTGTGTGGAGAGGCAGTCCAATAACATTTTATAAAACATTTATTTTCATATGCCTGTGACTACGGTCCATAGTAAACAACAAAAATCTGCTAAATCAACAAGATGTCATCTGTACCCCCATCATGGTTGGACTATATAGGAATCCTTTGCATCCAGGAAGTCAAAATTTCTTCCATAACCCATAAATCTAACAGTTCTTTTTGTATGAATGGAACTTTATTAATGACAATTACATCCATTAGAGAAAGACATCTGTAAGCTTGTTCGTGTCTTTTCAGTTACATGAAGACATTCTCATTGGTGGATGCGGCGCTGGTGTTACGCTAGTGATTTGTTTGGCAAATATTCTGATGAGAAGCTGTTTGTTTTTAATTGACGTTTCTAGGTTTTAGTTTTTATTCCTTGTACTCATTGTGTTTGATCAGATGAAAAAGTGTGGGCAGTACTGAAGCATTTTTCTATATGAAGACTCTTAATGTTTTATGTTCTGTTGCTGTTTCTCTCTTTGAGGGCATGGCTTAAAAATCAATTTTGGAGATGAGTGATGTGTGCTGTGTTTCTGCTCTGTTCCAGCGTGCATTCTCCCCAGAGGGGCTGAGCGAGATGTGGAATGAAATGGTCAAGGATGAGGAAATTGTCTTTGACAGAGAAGAATCTGCCTATCCAGGTCAAAATGGCATCTCTGAAGATTTGAGTTTTTGTTTGGAGACTATATTTACCTTTCATTTCATCTACTGTGCGTTCTGTGCTGTGTTAAAAATGTTACTTCCACCCACAGAAGACTGTGCCGATTGCGCTGGAGCTCAGAAAAAAGATGAGTGCAGTGATAAGGAGAAGAAGGAGGAAGAGGAGTCATCATTGTCATCTGTCCATCATTCAATCATCGAGACCTGGGACTGGGGGCGGCAGCCAGGTGGGTGGAGCTGCTAGAAAGTCTTTTTTTTTCTTTTTTTTTGTAGATGAGGTGTTGGCACACAAAGTGCCCAATATGCTGATGGCAGCCGCCACCTCTAGTCGTTGTGCAAGGTCATCCCACTCACACCTCCCAACCCTTGCTGTATTTAATATTGAAAGACACATGGTATGTTCCGTCCTTGCTGGTCTAGGCAAGACAGTTTAATCCATCTAGTCTCCCCGGGAGTGAATCAGAGAAACTCGAGACAAAATTTCGGAGTGAGGTGCCTTCGTTAAATTCAGACCAACACCAGTGTAATTTAGTGCTTTCAACGAAGGACAGAAATGCTGAGTCTGAAACACGTTGTGGCCTGCTCCAAGATATATTTAAAACAGATTTCTGCTTTCCTGTGGGCAGCACAGTCTTGCATAGCAACTGAGCTACAATCCCCTACTGCATTATTCTCAGTCCAGCGCAGGCTCTTTGTGCTGAGGGACCGTGCACCTGGCACCTCTGCACAACACCCCCAATCCCACCCTCCTCCCCCAATAAGTGTTTCCAGCTGATGTTCTCCACCCTCGGCTTTGCGGAATACAGAGCAGCAATCAGGGAGCGGACGGATTTGCAATGTCAAAATGTGGCCCAGAATTCAGTGGTCTTAACTCCCTACTCCCTTTCATGCAATTGAATGTGTTCTTCCCAGTGTCTGTGAGAGTGAGAGAGCGCAAGAAAGATACTAGAGAAATGGTGCGTATAGAGAGAGTGTGCAAGGACGAGTTGATGTGCGGCTAAGAGAGAGAGCAAGAAATATGCGAGAGAGAGTGAGTGACTGAGTGAGTTTTTGACCCAGGCACGTGAAGTGTTTGGGGCTCGGGTGACTGTACAAACTGCCTCAGAGGGGCAGATATTTTTACCCCGATGACTTGGTGTGCTGGCTGTGTGTTTACAGTCTGGCCTGGGTGGGGTAACCTGCTCTTCTGAGGGGTGCTGATAAGAATGCGCAGATGGAAAGCCGCCACAATACTGCCTACTCCACATACATCACATGGTAGAAAATTCCATAAACATCACATGATTGTAAACCTCCTTCCCAAGTTGTGGTGGGCAAGCTTTGGACGAAGCACTCTGGATGCAAAAGACTTACATTTAACTTTATGAAAGTTTTAGCACATGGTATATGAAATTCTTGTCTTCGACATACTGTATGAGATGATCAGCTTCTTCTTTTCGCTTTTCATTATTCTTAGTTGAAAAGTTGATTTTTACAGCAGGATGAAATGTTATATAGGGTATTAGGAATGTGTGCTCCTTCAGAATAATTTCTCACATCTTTTCACTAAAAGATTATGGATTTTTTTTTTTTAGGTTGGACATTGTGCGCCATTTGATTAAATACTTTTCAAAGAGACACCAAATGGAAGTTGCTTTGTTTTCACATTAAAATCTATAGTGTGGCTTAAGTTGAAATTATGACATTCACACCATATTATCGGTACATTCCCTTTTCTTTGTAGTGTAAACCATTTCCTTTCACTTAGACAATGTTATCCGTACCGCTATACATTATGTAATCTAGATCCATTTTATATGACCTCTTGTGCCTGAGGGGTGTACAGTGTGTTGATCAGAAACTGAAGTAACCTCTCCTGGAAGCAGTGTTCACTTGCATTGCTGCATATCTACACATTGTGAAACGGCAGAAGAAACATCATGTTGATGAGCTCATGACCCTGACACCGGAGTCTGGCTTAAACAAACAAAAATATTCTTCTGTGTCTTCAAACACGTGGAATAATTCACTCCCACATGTTCGCTGTAGGTTGTCGTATAGTGCTTTTAATGTGCTGTTTCAGATGTACAGGGAGGGTCTCTACGCGGGAGGGTGGGTGGCTTTCGTAGAGCTTAAGTGGATTTGATGACTGCTATTTTAACTCTCCTGTCTCCTTTGCTGTTCTGCTGTACAAGGCCACTCTAACTTGTGCAATGAGGCGAATGTGGCCGTTTGATTCAGGAAACTGTTAACAGAAATGTCAGTCTTTAAATTTGGTCTTTAAGTCTATAAGTCCAGTGATCAGTAAGCCAGTAATGTCTGTCAGTGATTTTTAGATGTGGATATTTTTTGATATTGTGAGAACTTTGTGTGCATTGAAGATGTGGCAAATAATGTGTATAATGAACCTTGTTTTGTATTTATGGTGTGTATACCAGTGCAATAAAATTTAGAATATTGTGAGAAAGCTCCAGTGTTGTTGATTATAGCTAATAACACGTTTCTTTAAAAAATATATATTAGTCAAATAAAAATCAATACAGAAATATCTTACTTCTGAAAAGTATTTTGATTTTGTCACTACTTGATCGGGACAGTTGGTAGCGTAACGGTTAGGGAGTTAGCCCCATGGTTGGAGGTTCACCGGTTCAAGTCTCAGATCTTAAAGGTGCCACTGAGGTACTCATGAGCAAGGTACCGTCCCCAAACACTGCTCTCCATTTGCTGTCAAAAGAGCTGCCCACGACTCGTTCACGAATGGACCAAATGACGAGGTCACATTTCGTTGCGGTGCTGTGGTGTGGTGTGTTCACAATCACAAATAATCACTCACTTTAATTCACTTCACTTGTTTTCGTTCATGTCCTTTGTGTGATGTAGTTGTTTTTGAGATGCACTGGTATATATTGGCATATGTGTTAATAGTCAAAAGAAGTGAATGAATCGGGATGTCACCCCCCACATCTATTTCATATTATGACTGTGTAATTGATCTCAAATACATCTTTATTTCCCCCATCCATCATCTATTTCTGTATAATTCACAGGAGCAGCAAATTGTTTATGTTGCATCGCATGAGCAGTCTCTAATAAACTGTGCTTCGGTCTGTCTTGCAGATGAAGGGGAGCTAAAAGACTGTCTCTTGGTGCTTGTGGATGACCAGCAGAAACTGGCCGCGCAGACGGCTAAAAGCACCCTTTCTGCACGCCGTCTGAGCCAGCGGCTGCTCATCCTGGAGCGTTACCTCCTTTCCCTCACACACAGCATGATGGAGGAGAAGTACAAAGTTCGGTGGAAGAGTCCGCCCAGCCCCCCATTGCCTGCTGTTGATAATAAAAGGTACAAGACTCAGACACAAATGGATGAAGTAATAATAAAAGTAATTCATTTTAGAGCATTAAAGTAAAAGAGGTGGTCTGATGAATAGTAATTGTAGAGGTTCCATATTATTGCCATTAGCTTTATCCGGTTTTCGGATACCATTTGTACTGTGGAGGAAAAACAGGGATGGTATAACGATAAACAGCTATCGTTCATAATCATCGGTTTCATTGTTGTTTACATTCAAGTTTTGAACACCAAAAACACTAATCTGTTTGTTTTCTGTTTCTGCAGCAGCCGTCCGGTCAGTAAGGGGGTGGAGGGGTTGGCTCGGGTTGGATCACGAGCTGCTCTTTCCTTTGCTTTTGCTTTCCTCAGGAGGGCCTGGAGGTCAGGTAAGTTGTGATAGTCCCACAGTGATATCTGCTCACTTCAGTTGGACTGGGACTCACAGTCACCTCTCTTTTGTGTTTAGGGATTTATTTTGGTAAAATATCTAATGGTCAGTAGATGCTCATGCTAAAAATGGTTGGGAGAGATTGAGGTCATCGAGGTGTCCTATCTTTAGATCAGGACACCATTTTAGAATTCTTTTCCCTGTAGAAGTGTTTAATAGTATTAGAAAGACATGTAAATCATACTTGTCAGCTCTTCATAAGATATGACCAACAAGTGCCTTTGAGGTCTTGTGTGTTCTGTAACAGAGCTCTTGTTCTGTAATCCTTCCATAGTTGTGGGGCGTACGCCTTACACAGTCCAGTTGAAATCCAATATGAGTCCCGTACACATAGAGCTGGGCAATCAAACTGAAGCCCCTCTGCTCTTTCAGAACACGCCATGTTAATGACATGAGACTGTCAGCTGTCTAACGTGGCAGTGGAAAATACCCATTGATTTTTACTGACTTGCGCTGATTGTGTATATGGTAATTGGTTATAAAAGACAATGCATTGCTTTTGCATTCCAAGTTTTCTTATGATCTTTGAGTCATCTGGCGTATGGAAATGTGTGAACGGTTTGTTTATCCGTGGAATTTCATACTGCTCAAAGCCTCTGGCAGCAGAGCTCCTCCCCAGAGGGAAAAAATTCTAATGCACAAATACTGGTTTCAGCTCGAACAGGAAAAACCTCCTGCTGATTCTGTCTTTATTTACGTGAGCTCTGTGTGTTTCCTGTGGGTTCAGGGAGTATTATAATCCAGTGAACTGATGGGATGTTGAGACCGGTAGTGTCCATTGGGAATGGGTGGGACCGATTCTCTGGCTCTGAATGGAAAGCTGCCCTGTAACCTGAGATCCACACTGAGATCCGGTTTGAAGGGGTTTAAACAGAACTGCAGCAGTTGTGAGGGTGAGAGCAGCAAAAAGAGGGGAAATGAGGATGTGGGGGGGAGGAAAGAGGAGACAGATGCTTATTAAATGAACAAGAGTGATGGTTAAGCTCAAACATAGTAGTAAAGCAGAAGCTATTAGCTCTGGGAGATTCTAGAAACTGCAACTTTGCCAAAATACCACTTTGCATAGAATCCAGTCTGATTTAATATGTTTCAAATTCCAGCAACATTACAGTTAAAATATCTAATATTGATTAGAGGACATAAACCCAGCCTGTATGTGCCATGATGTACACAGAGTGATGTAATTCCTCCTGAGGCATTAACCTCATCACCTTTAACTTTATGGATAAATCATTTGATGCCAGGTTGCCAGATTTATTGCTGATAATTCTGCATTAACTGAGCACTATATTATTTGTTGTTGCAGGTGATGATGCAGACCTGTGCAGCGAGCTGCTACAGGAGTCTCTGGATGCTCTGCGTGCTCTCCCAGAGGCCACCTTGTTTGATGAGGGCACAGTGTCATCTGTCTGGCTGGAGGTTGTTGAGAGAGCTACCAAATTTCTCAGGTTGGTTATTCTTCTCTGTGAAGACGGCCTAAAATGTTTGGTGATTTGATTTACGTACCTAGGATTCTTCGTTCAGTGTTTTTTGGGTGGCAACTGATTGTGTTGCTGAAACTCTATTTTCTTTCAAGCAGTGATGTTCATGGAGGCGGCAGTGGCAAAGCTCCCAGCAGCAACATTCCTCTACAGGACCAGCACCTGGCCCTTGCCATTCTCCTTGAGCTGGCTGTTCAGAGGGGAACACTCAGGTACCCACAAGCTCTATCCTGTAAGATATACACAACGTGCAAAATAAGAGGTGTATGTGCAAAAGCAGGAATGTAAGGACTTGGGCAGTTGTGCTCAGTGTTTAAGTGAAAGTTTGTTTTTGCTGATGATTTTGACAGGAGAGTGGATTAGGATAACTGGTCACCTTGTGATGTTTTTAAGATGTGTATTAAATGCACATGTTTATTTATAATGTGTTGCATGAAATAAGCATCTGACCTTTTAACTGTTTTAGTTTAGTCATGAGAGGCTAAATAATGCTGCAATAGAATATGGCATGAGGCCAGTGGATTATATTTATTACACTAAGCCAGATTATCCTTAAGTATAAGATGTTTCAGTTACGTAATTATATTGAATTAAAGATAAACTTTAAGAAACTTAAGGTGTACATTAAGGCTGGGCAATTAATTGAAAATAAAACACCTTGAGAAGCTCTAATGTATGAAATTTTGTTAGTTATTTTGATTATATTTAAAATTCTGTTAATAATGTTATGATTCTGTTAATACTGTCCCAAGTGTGTTCATGTACTGTCCTCTTTAAAACATGCTACTGCTTGTGTTTTCACACGACCCTGACCTATCCAGCCTGTCACTACGTCTGTGTGTTTCCTTCAGTTATTTTTAAATGACAAATACATGCTCTTTCATTAGAAAAAAGTGAACCATGAGGGCGAAAGCAAAATGTTAATCATATGTTCAATTAATCATGATATTGATTTCAGGTCATATCACCCAGTCCTACTGTACATTCACCATCATATTATAACCTACAGAACCTAATCTTAGCCAAATGGCAAATGTTGTTTTTCGTCTGTAGTCAGCTGATGTCTGCGGTTCTGCTGCTCCTGCGTTTGTGGGACCGTGGCACCAGGGAGATGGACAACGAGCGCTCCAGCCAGGGCACCAGTGCCCCCTTACTGCCCCTGCTGCAGCGATTCCAGAGCATACACAGCAGCAAAGAGGAACCCATTCCAGAGGAGGAAGCTGAAGTGAGAACACTACTTTATTCCTCCGTTTATAACCAAACTCAACCCGTTCACACTGGAGCAGTTAGAATCACTGTTAGTATATCTGCTGTATACAAGCAAGAGAAACAGATATCTCTCTCCCTCCCCAGATCCTTTCTGCTCCTTTGAGCCCGAATGAGAGCTTCCTTCGTTACCTGACCCTGCCCCAGGATAACGACTTGGCCATCGACCTGCGGCAGACGGCTGTGGTCATCATGGCCCACCTTGACCGCCTGGCAGTTCCCTATAGCCCCCCGCAGTGCAGCTCGCCCACCTCCAGCAAGGTACTACACCTGCCACACTACGTGCTAAGTCCTTTTAAACTCTTTAGTTATATCCTTTCCTTATACTTGTTGCTTAAAGTCTCTTGCATGACGATTTGTGTTCATTCTATGCTCACCTTATTGGAGGACCACGGCCCTGTGCAGGTAATTTTTTGTGACTTGTATAATTTTTGTA
This sequence comes from Distichodus sexfasciatus, assembly GCA_032718565.1. Lineage (NCBI taxonomy): Eukaryota > Metazoa > Chordata > Actinopteri > Characiformes > Distichodontidae > Distichodus > Distichodus sexfasciatus. Next base: position 7,571,578 of record JAVGVS010000003.1, read on the forward strand.
TGCACCAGGACGTAGGTGTGATGTTGAAACTACATAATATTACATATACTGCTTTCAGCACTTGACAATGCACTGTTTCACATATGGGCTTTAGAAGTTCTCTGTAAAAGCACAAGTGTATTATTGCATGAAATCCACAATACTGAGATATAATGCTTTTCACTGTGAAGTTATGTTACATACTTCAGCTTTACGTGCAGTAAGGATCTCAGGGCTGATATTCAACGTTCTGTATCTTTAGAGTACACTGCAGGAGGTGATTGGCTGGGGGCTGCTCGGATGGAAGGTGTATGCCAATGTGAATGGCCCGATCCAGTGCAAGGCTCTGTCCAGCCTAGGCGTCACTCAGATTGTGTGCTCGGAGAAGGGGTTTCTCATCCTGTCCATTTCCGGTGCTGTCTACACTCAGAATTATAAGAATACTACACTGGTGAGTGATATTTCCACAGTGTGATCTTAACTAAGTTTACAGAAGGGGTCATCAACACTGCTCCTGGGGATCTACCTTTCAGAATATTTCATTTGCAACAACATCCTCAAACACCTGTTTCAGGAAATCTGTTAACTTGTTGATAGGGCTCCGGTGTGTTTTTAATCTTTGTTTCATTATGTGACTATAACCAAGTGATGCTCTGACTTTCAGTCCCCCATGCTGGTCCATGGACTATCCTCCAGGAAGATGATAAAGCTGGCAGCTCACCCGGAGGGGCAGCATTACCTGGCTCTCTCTGCCAGTGGGGAGGTTTTCTCTTGGGGCTGTGGGGACGGCGGTCGCCTGGGCCATGGAGATACTACGTAAGATGCTCCCGCTACAAAATGAATTTATGATACTGTGAACTGGAGATTAGTCTTATGTTGTAAGATAGCACAAGCTACTGCTACTGTTACTTTGCACTCTTTAATTTAGAGTCAGAGATATTCTATCAAGAGAATTCATATCCCATTACAGGCCCCTTTTTTAGACAGTAATCGTTGCTTTAATGATAGTAATTTAAATGTTGTACTGCCTAAGCCGTTAGTTGTTATACCGTTTCGGCCCGTGAAATGGTAATAAACATTTGTTAGAGAGGCCAGAGAATCTGTGTGATATTAACTGTAACTCTTGTAGCTTTACACACAAACACTCTAGTGATAATCCTCTTACCAATATGAAGATTTTAGGTGTAAAACGTTCACACTATTTATGTTACTGCAGAGAAATGTTTTGAAGTTCACTGTTCTGTTGTGCAGGTACCTGGAAGAGCCTACCATGATTGCAGCATTCTCGGGGAAACAAGCAGGGAAGCATGTGGTGCACATAGCCTGTGGCAGCACCTACAGTGCAGCCATTACAGCAGATGGAGAGCTCTATACATGGGGCAGAGGCAATTACGGCCGACTGGGCCATGGTAAATATCACAATATTGCCTCTACACACGGTACCTTTAAATGAACGGGTTATTTGTGTTTGCTAACTGAGTATTTTCATCGCCTTGACACAGGATCCAGCGAAGACCAGACCACTCCCATGCTGGTGACTGCTCTGAAGGGCATGAAAGTGATTGATGTGGCTTGTGGCAGTGGAGATGCACAGACACTTGCAGTCACCGAAAATGGTAGGGGTGCTATAAAAAAATAACTTTCATAGACTTGAAATGTATGCTGTAATGCATCTCTGTATCTGACGATAAATACAGTCCAGACGCTTGAAGTATCGATTTCAAAACAAGTATCTTTCCTTTCAGGCCAGGTGTGGTCATGGGGAGATGGGGATTATGGGAAACTGGGACGTGGGGGCAGCGATGGCTGTAAGAGTCCTAAACTGGTGGAGAAGCTGCAGGATTTGGACATAGTTAAGGTTTGCTGCGGGAGTCAGTTCTCCGTGGCTCTCACCAAAGACGGCCAGGTGTATACCTGGGGTAAAGGAGACAACCAACGCCTTGGTCACGGCACTGATGAACACGTCCGCTACCCCAAACTGCTGGACAGTCTGCAAGGTCAGGGTCTAGCCACTTTCTTTTTAATGTTTTAATAATAACGATATTTTGAAGTGGTTTTGACTGTCCCTTTTATTGTCATCTCAGGAAAAAAGGTAGTGGACATAGCAGTGGGTTCCACACATTGTCTTGCCCTCACAGAAGATGGAGAAGTTCACAGCTGGGGCAGTAATGACAAACTACAGCACTTTGATACCCTCTTCTCCAACAAAAAACATCCCAAAGCCCTGCCAGGTCTCAACTCCAAACACATAGTGGGCATCGCCTGTGGTCCAGGCCAGGTACTGCAGCCTTAACTCCTGGATAGTGGGCATTGTGTCTGCATGCAAACAGAGTGTATTGCTAGTTATCAAGCTATTTTAACTCAAAACGTTATTTAGGCCCAATTTTTACATCATACTTAAATATGTCTTAATGATATTTTTATTTTATGGAATACCCTGAATGTTTCCCTTTCTCATATATAATAATTGTGTGTCCAGAGTTTTGCTTGGTCGTCATGCTCGGAGTGGTCAGTAGGTCTGCGTGTGCCATTCGTTGTGGACGTCTGCTCCATGACATTTGAGCAGCTAGACCTGCTGCTACGGCAGGTCAGTGAGGGCATGGATGGGAGCTCAGACTGGCCACCACCTCAGGAGAAAGAGTGTATGGTGGTGGCCACACTCAACCTGCTCAGACTACAGGTCAGTTACAGTTTAATAAGCAGACTTGTGACCTATCTGTAGTTCTGTACTTCATTGCCAAGTTATTTATTGTCAGTTTGAGACATTTAATGCATATATTTTATTCTGTTATTCGTGAATGAATTCACGTTTATTCCAGATATTGAATGTTAAGCAGTATTAAGATATTCATATTCAGTGTTTGTGGCCCACAGCTGCATGCAGCGATCAGTAACCAGGTGGACCCCGAGGAGCTGGGTCTGGGACTGGGCAGCAGTCTGCTCAACAACCTCAAGCAGACGGTGGTGACGCTGGCCAGCAACGCCGGGGTGCTCAACACGGTTCAGGCCGCTGCACAGGCAGTGCTCCAGAGTGGCTGGTCAGTGCTATTGCCCACTGCAGAGGAGCGAGCCAGAGCCCTGTCCTCACTGCTGCCCAATGCAGGTCAGCCACACCATGTATTCTCTGTGCTCTTGGGTCACAGATTACCTGACACTTGGAGCTGAAAAATCAACACAGTAAACATTTACATAGAGTGCACAATGCGCTCTGTATATATTGCACATCAAATTTATGTTCCCTACAAGAACATATTTGTATTTCTTGATGTGGGCATTTATGACATTCTTGTGTTTTTAAAATAAAGCGAAAAGGGAAAAAACTATATAGATAAAGAGAGATCTTTTAATGGAAAACATTGATTTGTTAAAAAAAAATTACAAGTTACATATCTGACACATTTTCCCCAGTTGTTCCAATGTGTAATTGATGAAAGTAGTCTTTTCTCTTTAGCTTTGGAAAGTTCATGTCTAGCACTTGATAGTTAAATTTGCAATCAGAACAGCACCCAGTGTTTTTGAGTTTTTATATTATATGTACTATTTATGCTTCTCCCTAAAGAATGTTATTAATGTTTTACTGTTTATTATTATTATTATTATTATTATTATTGTGTAAATCGAGAATGCATATAATAGGTGACATTTCTTGAAACATTTTATAGTAAATTAGTATTTTCTGTGTGTGTCAGCCTCTGGTGTTGAGATGAGTGTGAGTCCAGGCCGGCGGTTCATGATTGACCTGTTGGTCAGCAGCCTGATGGCAGATGGGGGACTGGAGTCTGCTCTGAACGCTGCCATCACCGCTGAGATCCAGGTCAGTGTGTATTATTCAACAACCACTTCATTACTTATTCACATCCACCAGTACATGCAAAATCCTGTCACATTTCTAACAGTCTACAGAGTGATTTTCATCACTGCCTCAGGGGAAGTGCTTGATGTGCCAACATTTTAAAGTAGAAATTAGCTGCCTGTTAATGCACAGATATCAGATAGCATGAGCTCTCTCTCACAAGCTTACAGCTCTGCTGTTACTGCATGGTTATTACATTTAAAGCATTTAAAGACGCTTATTGTTGGAATATTTTCTAGTATTTGCTCCGTCCCTTAGGTTTGATAATTTTTGTTTGTATTTTGCTTTTAAAATCATGCTTATTAGGGTGCAAAATATGTTTTCTGTGTCTAAAATGGAGTGTGCTTTTGGTAATTCAGGATATAGAGGCTAAGAAAGAAGCACAGAAGGAGAAAGAGATAGATGAGCAGGAGGCCAACGCTTCAACGCTGCACCGATGCCGAACCACACTGGATAAAGACCTCATCAACACGGGCATCTACGAGTCCACCAGCAAGCAGAGCTTACCGTTAGTCCAACTTGTGCAGCAGCTACTCAGGTATTGAATGTCTTGTTTAACAGAGTTTTTCTTAATTTTTCCCCAAAAGCGTATTCACTACTTTCATATATTACCTACACGGAAAGACTCCTGACTGGGATTTTCTCAGTTTTCCAGTGTCATCTTTTGGCTGATAATCCTGTCTGTTTTGTGGTTAGAAACATTGCTTCACAGACTATAGCACGTCTGAAAGATGTGGCGCGGCGCATTTCAAACTGCCTGGACGCAGAGCAAGTCAGTAAAGAGCGTTCCGCCTCCCTGGATCTGCTGCTGCGCTTCCAGAGACTGCTGGTCTGCAAGCTGTATGTAGGGGTCCAAGGCACTGTAGGAGTAGGAGGATACAGTGAGTAACCCACACGTGCGCACACACTCTAAATAAATATTCTCTCCAAAATAAACTGGAAAAGTACAGTAAAAAGTTCCTTAAAAAGTAGTAGCAGGTTCTGCTGTTCATTGATTATCTGTTGTCCCTGAATAGCGTGGAGAAATCAGGTTTGGCTGGAGTGTTTCATTAAATGGGAATTGATCTGTTTGGATTAAGAGAGGTCTTGTCTTACATGTGAGTTTTAAATGAAGGCTATGGTGTGTTTCAGCGTTGACTCACCCTGAGATTCTGGGTGTGGGCTCTTTGTTGAAGAAGTACATTGCCTTGCTCTGTACCCACATTGGGGACATCCTGCCTGTGGCCACCAGCATCGCTTCTAACAGTCACCGCCACTTTGCCGAGGTGTCCCGTGTTATCGAAGGAGACCTTACTGGTAACTGCTTATCCCTTAATCTGTTTTGTTATGTAACAGATTCAGGATCTTCTCACATTGCTGGGTTTAAACTCGTTTGCTCGTTTCATGTTTGTTTACTTCACGGACCATTTTCTATTCTCCAGGTGTCTTGCTCCCAGAACTGGTGGTGTCCATCGTTCTTCTGCTGACTCTGGACGCTGGCTTGATGCAGGAGACTGGCTCCATTCCCCTTCTGGGTGCCCTACTGGAACATCTGGACCGCTATAACCACCTGGCCCCCGGCCACGAGAGGGACGATAACGAAGACCTGGCCTGGCCTGGTCTCATGGGTGAGAGGAAGCATTTCTTTTTAATTAAATACCTTCGTATTGTAGTTGTAGGCTGACAGTGATGTGGTATTGTCAATAAATGATCAATGTACGTGTACAGGGTCCTTCTTTAATGGACCAAGCTCAAAGAACAATGAGGAGGTGTCACTCATACGCAAAGCTGACCTGGAGAACCACAACAAAGACGGCGGCTTTTGGACGGTCATTGATGGGAAAGTCTATGACATTAAGGATTTCCAGGCCCAGTCTCTTACTGGAAACACTATCCTCGGTAAGCTGGAAATGGGAGGACTGAGTTCTGGTGCTTAAATCGTTTCGAGTTCTTGGTTGTACTGAAGAATATATTCTGATCTCAGTTCTAGATCTTAATGGCACAGATTTAATTTGAAAATATCTGCCTTCAAAAGAGAAATATGACATGATGGTGCTCTTTGTGTCTGTAGCTCAGTTCGCTGGAGAGGACCCAGTGGTGGCTCTAGAGGCCGCTCTCCAGTTTGAGGACACCCGGGAGTCCATGCAGGCTTTTTGTGTAGGCCAGTACATGGAGGTGTGTGTGTTATTTCATTTCGTGTTCATATACTTTTTCTGCTGTGAAATCTCTATCAGACCATCCAGGATTTCACGGTGTTGTGATCGCAACTATTAACGCAAATTCAGCCAATCCCCGCAAATTCATAGTGACCTTGCAATTTTGACTCATTACTGCAACTTTTCTGCAATTTTTGACCAATCCTTGTTGTTTCCAGCTAAGTGTTGAGCCACATGTCAGCAAACTCATTTCCTTGTTACATTTAGAAGATGCAGGAACGTGTGATTAAAAACGTCTCAGATTTACCGTCAGAAATAACTAAATGGCTAAAGGTTAACACCAATAATAGTGGTTTTGTCAGTCATTCAGTCATTATCTGAACCGATTAATCCCTACCAGGCTCGCAGGGACCGGAGCCTATCCTGAGACTGTGGGTGCGAGGCGGGGACCAACCTTGGGCGTGTGGCAACACACCGCAGGGCGCATAGTGGTTTTGTTCCCTTCATTTTAATTAACTGTTATTGGATAAAAATAAAGGGGGAAAATCACTTCTTTCCACAACTTTGACTTGCTCTCGCAACTTTATTGCAACGAAACGCCTAAAAACACAGCAACTTTCTACGCATTATTTTAGAAAAGTCTGCCTCAAAATCAGCCATTTTATGCCGCAACAATCTCCCTGCAAAATCCTGGAGGGACCGCTCTATTAATTGGAGTTTAAAATAGCTTTTCTCAGTCCTGCTCCTCAATGCTGCTGCTCTGCACAGATTCAGGGATTTCCCCAAATACGGCACAGCTTTATGCAGCTGATTATCTCATTAACAATTGGGACGTACTGCTGTTTCAGGGCGTTGGGCCATGAGAAACAGGGCTGAGAAATTATATTTTTTTTGTTTAAAGATGATGCATTTTACTGACTTTGGTATTATGATTGCTGTGTCCAGCCCAACCAGGAGACCGTGACAACACCAGACCTGAGCAGCCTGTCCTCACCTCTGATTGACACCGAGAGGAACTTGGGCCTGCTGTTGGGCCTGCACGCCTCCTATCTGTCCATGAGCACGCCACTCTCTCGCATGGAGTTAGAATGTGCCAGTAAGCCTGCGCTCTCCCTCTCGCTCTCACACACATCTTTATTTTTGTTCTTTTTTAAGCCGTGTTTTGTCTCTTACTCTCTCTTCTGTGCTTATTTATATAGAGGAGTAGAGGGGCATAGAAATATAGAAGAAAATGACAATCCCTGGAAGAGTGATTAGTTAATCATGTTAAGACGGGGGTTATCAACTGGTTCTGTCCCAACGGCTACCATTCAGACTAAGCAGCATTCTGTGGCCCACTGTGTGCCCGTGTGTGTTGGGGGGGAGTAATTCATTTATTTATTGATTTTATTTTTTTCCCCGATATTTGCCTTAAATTCATTAATCTATAAAGATGCCAAAAACCTCTGGAAATGTTTTGAAAAATAAATAAAAGGATTTCTTTTTAAAAAGTGATGTAAAAAATGAAACTGGATTGCATGTCACGGAACACCTGCGTTGCTGCCACGGCCCACCAGCTGAAAACCCGTTTTAAGATAGTCAGTGGGTTCCGTACGGTTTTCTTAACAACAGTAAGACATTTAAGCAGTAAATATTATTAATACAGTATTATATTTCTGACATATTTCACATGTTCCCAAACCAAGGACAGTTTTCACCTTACTGGGTCTTTAAGAGTGGTTGGTGAATGAGGCCCATTGATGTTACTGTTACATGTCCACACACTGATTAGTAAATTGACGGTGGTTGTATTTTTAGAATGGCTGCAGTCTCCAATCTTCTGTGGGGGTCTGCAGACCAGCCAGATCCACTACAACTATAATGAGGAGAAAGACGAGGACCATTGCAGCTCTCCAGGGACCACTACACCTGACAAAGCCAAGCTCTACTCTCGCAGAATGACTCTGAGTGATCACGCACAACCCTTCCTGCAGGCCATCGCTGACAACACTACCCAGGACCATACTGTGAAGGTGCATAAAACAGCTCACTACAGACAAAGTCCCAACATAAAACTACTTCATATTACTGTTCTTGCTGCTCGGAATTCAGTCACAACAACTTCAGACTTGGTAATCCGTCTAAAACTAAGTAGGTTTACACCTGGCCAGGGCTTGAACAGAAGACCTGTTAGGAAAGCCGGGTTACTGTTGGGAGAGGCGTTGAAGGGATCAACGGAATGGATTTCGTTACTTTAAAATCCATCAGAATGGAATTGTGCTATTTCAAACACTCATAGGATCTGAATCATCAGCCATAAGTTTGCAGATTTGTTAATAAAGGATTCTGGATGTTTAATTCATTTCTCTTTTTAGGACTTTTTATGCCAAATTGAGCGGTGCTGTAAGCAGTATCATCTCATCACACCTATCACTTTCCCACCGGAGCACCCTGTGGAGGAAGTGGGCCGACTGCTGTTGTGCTGCCTTCTGAAACACCAGGACCTTGGTAACCTAGCAACTGCTTTTTAGCACATAGGCTTCTTAAAGCCTCATCCAGTGATATTTTATCTTTATCCAATCTATTATTACCATATAAATGTAGCAGAGGGAGTTTGCCCATCGTTTTGTTCGCAGTCTGTTCTGTCTGGTAGAGAGCAGTGCTTCTACTTGATTCTTTCGCTTGTACTTGACTGACATCAGCCACTCCCACCCCTTGTAGGTCACATTGCCCTCTCACTTGTTGATCAGTGTGCCTTGGCAGTAGATCAGGGCAAGCAGAGGTCCCTCCCTAAATCTGTGATTGATGTGTGTCGGATGGTGTACCAAGCCAAGTGCTCTTTAATCAAGGTAAGATTTTTCAGTGGCGTTTGAGTGTGGTTTTTAAATCAGTACTCGCTTGTCATGTTTGACACTTCTTTTCTTCTGTGCTTCCCCCTATTTCTCAACCTCTTTCTTACTGTGGATCAGACCCATCAGGAGCAGGGTCGCTCCTACAAGGAGGTGTGCGCTCCCGTGGTCGAGCGCCTGCGCTTCCTCTTTAATGAGCTGCGTCCGGCCGTCAGTAACGACCTCTCTGTGATGTGCAAACTAAAGCTGTTAAGCTCGCAGCCTCGCTGGAAGATGATTACCCGGAAGCTTATCAGAGAGCACAGGAAAAAGAGAGGTACAGAAGTATCCACGAATATAACCAACCAACCCCAGAGAATAGCAGAGTTGTCAAAAATGGGTTCCAATATATATTGCACATTATGTGTCTCAGTGCCTATGAAATCGGACTCTGCTAATGTAGAAGAATGCAAGCAGGAGAGGGAGAGAGAAGGCACCAATGAGGAAGAGCCTCCAGCGCCTATCGGCCCCACGCCTGTAGACAGGAAGCAACCAACTGTCAAATCCCCCAAGGTACTTCTTTCTCACCCAAACACCTGCTTTGTTTCTGACTTTTTGCTGTTCATCTTTTCCCACCTAGTATCACCTTTTGGGGATCTTGATCTAGTCATGTCTATTATGTGCTCTCACTACCTCTGTTGTGTATACGATTGTGTAGCAGGATAAGTGGCAGCCTCTGCTGAGCACTGTGGCGAATGTTCAGAAGTACCGATGGCTGAAGCACAGTGTGCAGGGCTATTGCTCCCAGTCAAGTCTCATGGGCACCATTGTGGAGTTTGCTCTCAAAGAAGAGCCTCTCGATGTAGAGAAGATGAGGAAATGTCTGCTCAAACAGGTTTGAAAGAGTGATGATTTCTCTCCTCGCTCTAAACCTTACTGTCTGTGTATTGAAATCTATGCCCAGTTGGATTTGTGAAGCAGTCTGAAATTGTGAGGTTAACTTGGCATGATGAAAATAATCAGCAATTCAATCCGCAGTTTGCTGTTAATGATTGTTCATCTTGTGTGCAGTAACAATGTGTCTGTTTTTAAAACAGCTTCATGAGTATGAGGGTTGATCTAAATTATTGGTCATTTTGGGTTGACTGACGCCCTGTTGTCCAATTTTCTGCCGTTTTACAGTTGGAGCGAGCAGAGGTAAGGCTGGAAGGAATTGACACTATGTTGAAACTAGCAGCAAAAAACTTCTTGCTGCCTTCGGTACAGTATGCCATGCTCTGTGGCTGGCAGAGGGTTGTGCCTGAAGGACCCCAAATAGGGTAAGTAGACAAACATAATCTGTTTATGTATTGAAATTTCATATTTGAATGTATATATGTTTGCATGTGATTCATATCCTCCTCTGTAGAGAGCCTCTGTCTGACTGTCTGAAGGATGTGGATTTAATTCCTCCCTTTAACCGCATGCTGCTCGAGGTCACCTTTGGCAAGCTTTACACCTGGTCCATCCACAACATCCGCAATATCCTCTTGGAAGCTGGCATTAAGTTTAAAGAGCTCGGTAGGCCTTGCTGTGAATTAAGGCTGGAGAGTCTGATCAGATCGTCTCAGTCTTTTGTGCAGTGTTGTAGTAAAAGTTATAAATAGGCCCTGTCTTTCTTTTTTCCTGCAGGAGTGCAGCCTGTCCCTCTTCAGACCATCACAAACGAGAACCCTGCAGGACCCAGTCTGGGCACCATTCCCCAGGCACGCTTCCTTCTGGCCATGCTCCACATGCTGACCCTCAAGCATGGAGCCAACAGCCTCAGCCTGCTGCTAAATTCGGGCACCCTGGCCCTCACCCAGAGCGTCCTGCGTCTCATCGGTCAGCACCACACTCATTAGCTCTTCATGTACACGTGTCCACTCACATTTATTAGCTGACAGCAGGAGTTAGTGGGAGTAAATGTCAGAGGTTACCTTCTTAGATCACATGAGTGTCGTTGTGCTTGACAGGTTTGTACTATTTGCTGTATATTTTCTGTATTTTTTTGGCTGCTGTATGACATAGTTACTCTCTGTTGTGTTGCACAGGCCCCAGTTCAGACAGCAGTGAGGAGGATCTGTCCTCTGCAGCTCATGGAGGCTCGGCCACAGTGTTGGAGGAGTCGAGGAAAGAGACGGCTCCCGCACCCCTCCCCGCCTCTGGCCCCGAGCTCGCTGCCATGATGAAGATTGGCACCAGGGTGATGAGGGGTCAGGACTGGAAGTGGGGTGATCAGGTGTGTGGCTACAGGCCGTAATGCATATGTCTGCATACTGACTGCGTTTCCTTCATGCTCACGTGAAGGACGTCTGTCTGGACAGCTTTCCACATTGCGCCATCTATAGGTGAAGTAGTGTCGGGGGAAAAGGTAGACTAGTGGCATTACATTAGATGAAAAATATGAATTGATTTTTTTGGAATGCGTGAATCGATTGTGAATCAACAGTCAAAGAATCACATTTCGATTCAGTTTTTTTGCACACTCCTAATTGATGGATCCGAAAATAATCATGATTTGCACTTCGAATCATATCAGCCATGTATACACTCTTTCCAGCAGATGCTTTTCTGTCCACTGCTCCATATATGTGTGTGTGTGACCCCTATGACTGTGCGGTTTGCTCTAGGATGGGCCTCCACCAGGTCTGGGTCGGGTCATCGGTGAGTTAGGGGAGGACGGCTGGATCAGAGTGCAGTGGGACACCAGCAGCACTAACTCCTACAGGATGGGTAAAGAAGGAAAATATGACCTCAAACTTGCAGAGCCTCCACCCGCCACCCAGCCGGTCACAGAGGACTCGGACACGGAGGACGATGCTGGTTAGTTCTTAGATTCTCTTTCTCGTACACTCCTTATCTGAACAGAGGGTGGAATGTGTATCAGAGTACGTTACATTTACAGCATTTATACACCCTTTATTTAGACACCCTTATCCACAGCGACTTCCATTTTCCCAGTTTCAGAGACAGTCTCCCTGAGAGCAATTTGGGGTTAAGGGTCTTGCTCAGGGACCCAGTGATGTTAGTACTAGAGCTAGGATTTGAACCCACAACCTCTTGGTCTGGGGATGAGTATTATTAACTCTCATCTGTTTCCTACTATGAATTGTTGACAGAAGGGGAAGTGATGGAGAAGAGCGCTCACCCCACAGCCATCATGTTAACCAGCACTGTGAATCTGCTGAAAACGCTGGCCCTCTCTTCCGGCATCCATGCGGACGTGATGCAGACTGAAGCCACCCGGACTCTGTGTGGGTTGCTGCGCATGCTGGTGGAAAGCGGAGCTAACAACCCGACAGGTATTTATTTTACCCTCAGTCTTTGTGTCTCAGGTGATGCTGAATCTACCGCAGGCATGCACCTTTAAAATGTAAGTCAGTTTTGGAATGGTATTTAATTTTTAATCCTGTTCTCACTTTCTCTTCCACCCTCCATCTCTCTTATCCCTCCTTCCCTCTCGCTCTCTCTCTGTATGTTTGCCTGTCAGATGTTCCATCTCACAGACTGGTGTCCCGTGAGCAGCACAGAAGCTGGTGCACTCTGGGATTTATTCGTAGTGTAGCCCTCAGGCCTCAGATGTGCACAACTCTCAGCTCTTCGGCCTGGATCAGCTTGCTCATTCGCATAGTTGAGGGCCACCAGTCGTTCACGGCAGTGACATTACAGAGACAGGTACAGCGTCCCCTTTAATAAACAATAAACCACTGCATGGCAGAAAAGGTTCACATACATTTTTAAATGGTTCACAGTCTCATTCAGTTGGTCTTCTCTCAAATTTGAGTCTGCCATACCGCATTGTTACGTTTGTTTTTTTATATTCCCTCAACAGATCCTGGCTCTGCGCTTACTCCAGGCGGTGCTGCCTTCATGGGATAAGATGGAGCGCTCACAGGATATGAAGTTCCTGGTGGAGAAACTTTTTGGTTTCTTAGGAAGCCTCCTCAGCACCTGCTCTTCAGACCTGCCACTGCTCAGAGGTAGTGTACAACCCCTTTTAGCTCCAGCAGTAAAGCAGTAACTCCTGACAACGCGTTAGATTGGGCAATTAATCAAACAGGAATCACAGGGATTAAAGTTCTCCGTTGCTACAACGGATTTCCGTCCATTGGACTCTAGCTGTGACGTGTTTGTCAATCTAACTCAATAGCATATTTGAGATTTGGCATAGGCTGAGCGCTTCAGTTCAGTAAAATCTTCCCTTTAATTACAGACAAAACTCATATTTAGCAGATAAATAACAACCAGCGTTCTACTCACAATACAGCCATTTATTAATATTTTGTAGTGTTTATTCCAGACGTGTGTCCATCGCATTACTGAGTTGGGCGCAGGGAAATGTGGGAAATGTAGTTCTCTCCCAGAAAGGCCAAAAGCAGAACATTTTATAGGCCAAATTGAGTCCAAATTGGCTCAAAATTACTTAAGACTTTAGTCTTTCTTCATATATACCCACACCTCCTCCCCCGCTCCAGGCATTTAATCCCTAGAGTCAGCACTGATATAATTGGATGGGTAATTTTGATAAACATTTAATACTGATTTTTATTTTGTTATTTTTTTCTTCAGTGTGTGTTAATGTACTAATGTCATAGAACCAGTTGATTTGTCATGTGACAAATCCTGTGCATTCTGTGTGTGTGTAATTTTAAAATCTCAACGATACGATATGCCCTCTTTCGTTAGAAAAATATCCCAGCATCAAGAGTTGAGCATATTTGCAATACATTGGACATTAATCAAACCAAATAACTGTAATCAAGGTAAATTGTTATATCACCCAGCCCTGCTCCATTTGCCGTTATCCTTCCCCTATCTTTGAGGTTCTAGTTTCTTTTATGTGTATCTGTCTATTTGGCTGTCCATCAATTACCGTTTTTTTTGACATTCAGAGTTGCTCATCGCGTACTTGTTTATGTGCCTACTTTCATATAGTGCCTACAATTTTCATTTGATCCACAGAGGGTTCCCTGCGTAGGAGGAAGTCCCGACCTCAGGCCTCCTTAACTGCCACTCACAGCAGCACTCTTGCGGAGGAGATTGTGGCCGTTCTGCGTACGCTGCACTTCCTCGGCCAGTGGAATGGACTGATCAATGAGTACATTAACTCTCAGCTCAGTGGCATTGGGGACGTGATGGCGGGGCGAGTGTCAGAAGCGGTACGACATCCCAGTATTGTCATTCATGAATGATGCTTTCCAGGTTTAATATTATGTAGTTGTGCTGCTGGTAACACTACGCTGAATTTCTCAACTGATCCTTCCGATCCATCTCCCAGACTCTGCTGGACGAGTACTTCCCTAACGCAGAGGCTCCAGCAGTGGGCAGTCTGATGGCGGTGCTGGCAGTGATTGGTGGGATTGATGGGCGTCTGCGATTGGGTGGTCAGGTGGTGCATGAGGAGTACGGTGAAGGAACGGTCACGCGCATCACTCCTAAAGGACGAATCACCGTGCAGTTTTATGAAATGAGGACATGCAGAGTGTGTTTGCTAAGTCAGCTCAAACCAGTACGTACACACACATCACATAATTAATGCGGCTATATATTTCATATCACAAAATAAACATTAAAAGTGTTCAGAGTTATATAGTCAAAAATATTAAGATACTTAACATTCTAGTCACAGTTTACACTGACCATTTATGTTGCTAATTCACAAGGAGGAAATAAAGATGCTTTTTATAATTTAAACCTTTATCAATAAGTATCAAACTATGTACAAAAAATCCATACATTTAACATTAAAAATCCCCAAGATATTTATTTATTTATTTTAGGTAATATTATCAAAATAGATTATCGATAGCATGTGGAGTTTGTATTTTTTGCTTTTTGATACTTAAACACTTAATACACTCCCTCTTTCTGATATTATCGCAACGTCAGCGGTTAACACATTTGCCTACTTGTGTTATAAAGTCATGCCACATTTAAGACGTAAAAATACTGAATAATACTGTAAACGTTGTCTTCTCACCATCCATTTTTTCTGGAATTGTTCTGTTGCCAGCTTCCGGTGGTACCCTTTAACGTCCAGAACCTGCCCTTTACCGAGCCCATGCTGGCTGTGTGGGCCCAGCTGGTCAACCTGGCAGGGAGCAAACTGGAGAAACAGCGCATGAAGAAATCTCTCAGCAGGGGCGTTGCTGGTACGGACCTTCCTCTCTAACCTCTTCTTCCTGCTAGTACAGATTATAACCAGATTATAGACACCTTCTGATTAGATTTAGATTTACAAACTCACTGCATGACGTTGTGGCTTATTTATGTGCTCCTGCAGCAGATCAAGTGGATGTGCACTTGTTGCGGTGTCAGCAGCTGAGGCTGTACATCCTGAAGGCTGCACGCGCTCTGCTTTCTCACCAGGACAAACTTAGGCAGATCCTTTCACAGCCTGCGGTCCTAGACGCCAGCCCCAACCAAACCGGTAAGATCTAGTGGGCCAATTCTATGACCAAATGATGATCTTGCTGTTCCCCTTTTTCTTAGTGCAACACCTTGGATGTTGGAGGTGTTGTGAAATTCAAGTTTTCTCAGCTGCTCCTCCCACTCACTGCACACACAGCACATAGCCAGCACTGGGCGGTTTGGGGGTGGACATCTTTAACTGACGCAAATGAGTTTACACAAGCTATAGCTGCATCAGAGCAAATATGGCCATTAAGGGGGTGGACATGTGGGGGTTGTGATTACTAAGGAAATTTTCTGGCGTGTTGGTTTTTCCCTCCTCCTTACAATTTTTTTTTTTATTGCTGCATTGAATTCAGGATATATATAGATGATAAAACAGTATGCTTAATATGTCCGTTCTCCTCAATCTCTTGCCAAAACGGTTTGGACCTCTAAGGCAAGTCAAATCTAACCTGTCGTGGTTTACCACACAGATTACATGAGTTTCCAATCAGATACTTATGTAATCTGCATGGTAAGCCACGACAGGTTGGATTTGATTTTACTTTACCTCCCATAGTTGCTTGCATCTCTCTTTAAAGAGTTAGCCACCCAGCCTGGGTTTTACCCACGTCAGTATAAGTTACACAGTTGCGTTCAGAATTCCCTCCGTCTCACTTCAATCAAGCGTCCATAGGACCTGCTGAAATAAAAAGCACAATGTAAAGCACCTTTACATGCAGAGGTCCTGTATAATTGGGCAGTTGGTGGTGTAACGATAGGGTGGTCACCCCGTGAACAGAAGGTCGCAGGTTCCAATCCAGGGCCGGTAAAGTTACCACTGAGGTACTCATGAGCAAGGTACCGTCCTCAAGCACTGCTCCCCGGGCGCTTGTTAGCTGCCCACTGCTCCTTCACGGATGGGATAAATGCAGAGGTCACATTTCGTTGTGGTGCACTGTGTGCTGTGTTGTGCTGTGGTGCGTTCACAATGACAAATAATCACTCACTTGTAATTAAGGTGTCAACAGGTTAGAACAGTTTTGCTGGCACATTTTCAGGCAAAATCATATCAGGTGTAATTGTTAAGGTGTGTTGCCTCATCTATGTTGTTGTACTTCTACAAAGTGCTTTGTTGCCCCCTGGTGGAGGTTGCTGTGAAAGCGGGTTTATACTTTGTAAGATTCATTTGTTATTTTTATACTGTGAATTTATCTGTGTGTGTGTGTGTGTGCGCAGAGGAACAGGGCGTGACATCCCCTGATGTGGGTGATTTGTCTCCTGAGGGACCTCTGCCTCCCCTCATCTTGCTCCAGCAGCTGCTTTCTGCTGCCACTCAGCCCTCACCCATTAAAGCTATCTTCGACAGGCAGGAGCTTGAGGTGAGTGGTTTATACTTCTGAGTAAACTCGCCTAAAGTCACGGTTGCTCAGTCAGGATCTCACCCTTAGCCAAACCCTTTTCTGATTTCTCGAAGGAATCTGGAAGCCTCTGAGTAGCAGGCGTATGTGTGTGTATTTTTTCATTTCGGGCAGCTTGATTGGTCCACAGACTTGCAAATGATGCCGCACAATAATACATTTTGAACATGAGCTGGGCTTTAAGTGACATGTAAACCACTTGCTGATTGGACCACTTGCCATTTTCTTAGGCAACATACAATATCACATGGTGAATCCTGGGAAATATTCTTGACTTAATAGAACTTAATGCATAATGAATTTAATGCACATGTGCTTAATGTGCTATTTTAACACTTATGGTTTTGTGCATATGAGAAGTTAAACTGCAGGTGTGCATGAGTGTGTGCAAAGACTCTTAACTTGAGACCGTCAGTCTCATTGACGATTTCTCCACATGGCATTACTACTAAACAAGTCTTATATGTATTCTGCTGGCGTCCCTATAACCGAATGTCCTGTGCTCTGCAGGCAGCAGCTCTGGCAGTTTGTCAGTACCTGGCAGTGGAATCCACTCACCCGTCATCTCCGCTGTTTGAGGACAGCAGCTCGAGTGAAGCCACGACACCGGTCACTGTGCAGCACGTGCGCCCACCAAAACAGAAGAAACACAAGACCTCGCCTGTGCCACCTTCTCCTATAGTGCTGCAGCTCATGGAGATGGGCTTCCAGAGGAAAAACATTGAGTTTGCCCTTAAGTCACTGTCTGGGACAACAGGAAGTGCCACAGGAGTTCCAGGTGACTTCTCTTAGTTTTATTTAGATAAAGCTGAATAGAATGTGTGTGCTGGTCTGAAAGACTTACCATAGTTATAAGAATTGAGATTTACTATTTTTATATTGCGGTGTGTGTGTGTGTGTGTGTGTGTGTCAGGTGTGGAGGCACTGGTGGGTTGGCTGTTGGATCACCCTGATGTGCACATCACTGAGCTGTCTGATGCAGACACAGTGTCTGATGAATACTCTGATGAAGACGTGTTGGAAGAACTGGAGGAACCTGAAACCGTTTTCTCTGTGGTATGAGTGTATGCACAACTCACAAAGGCATGCATGAATCTCAGATGATCATTTTTAGTCTTTTTTTTTCCCGACCACTGATTCTTATTTCCGCCCTCTCAAGCCTCCTGGAGTTGTGGTGACTGAGAGTCAGACATTTAAGAAGAGGTCAGACTTCCAGAGTAATGACGACTATGCTGTGTATGTGAGAGAGAACATTCAGGTGAGGAGACCCAACCCTCATTACTCCAGCATCTTGATCATTGCCTGAATTGTCTCATGGCCTTTTTTAGTTTTGTTGTTTAAAAGTTTTTTGCTGAAAATTGATGTAACAACAATTTGCTCATTCAGTGTTTTTTATGCTGTGCACATTTTAGGTTGGAATGATGGTAAAATGCTGCAGGACGTATGAAGAGGTGTATGAGGGAGATGTGGGCAAAGTGATTAAGTTGGACAGAGATGGTCTGCATGACTTAAATGTGCAGTGTGACTGGCAGCAGAAGGGAGGCACCTACTGGGTCCGCTACATACACACTGAACTGCTGGGTAATCTCTCTTTCTCTC
Organism: Distichodus sexfasciatus; assembly: GCA_032718565.1. Classification (NCBI taxonomy): domain Eukaryota; kingdom Metazoa; phylum Chordata; class Actinopteri; order Characiformes; family Distichodontidae; genus Distichodus; species Distichodus sexfasciatus. The sequence goes on from JAVGVS010000003.1 coordinate 7,589,786, forward strand.
TCTCTCACACACAAATACACCCTCTGTAAAATAAACCACAAAAATGCCCTCTCAGGAACCATCCTGTGCATCCTGGTCTTTTATAGTTACTGACACAAACTCAGTTTTATCTTGGTCTGTTTCAGGCTTTCCTCCTCAGAGCTCCCCGTCCCACATTAAAATTGGAGACAAGGTGAGAGTGAAGCCCTCAGTCACAACACCAAAGTACAAATGGGGCTCTGTCACTCACAGAAGTGTTGGCACAGTCAAAGGTAATTAAGCTTTACCTGAACGTTTGAATTCTTATATAGCAGTTTTGCAGAGCCATAAGTAATAGCCTTTTTTCTTATTTGAAATAATGAATTTTGTGGCTTCTTATGAATTATTTGCAATGTAAAATACATCACAGTAGAATTTGTTTATGCGTTTACTTGCTAGGGCTCTTATTTTTAAAAATCTTTTAAAACTTTAGTGTGGTGTGTGCTTTTCATGTCATGACAATGATCAGAAAAATCATTCATTCATTCATTCATTCATTATCTGAACCGCTTAATCCCAACTGGGGTCGCGGGGGGAACTTACGGGCGCAAGGCGGGCAACAGCACTGCATTGCTCACACAGTCACTCACACATTCACACCTTATGGTTCCAATTTAGAGTCACCAATTAACCTATAGCGCATGCCTTTGGACTGTGGGAGGAAACCCACCCGAACACGGGGAGAGCATGCAAACGCCGCACAGAGGGGCCCCACGTCCGCCCCCTGGGGTTCGAACCCAGGACCTTCTCGCTGTGAGGCGAAGGCTCTAACCACTGCGCCATGGTGCCGCCCTCATAATAATCAGTCCTAGTTATATTACTTGTTGATTTTACCATGTTTATGTGTTCAGCTTTCAGTGCCAATGGGAAGGATGTGATCGTTGATTTCCCTCAGCAATCACACTGGACAGGCCTGCTCTCTGAGATGGAACTGGTGCCTAGTGTACATCCTGGAGTCAGGTGTGTGTGCTGTGTGTGTTGGAATGTGTGATGTGGCGTGTCTTGCCCTCCCCTTCTGACTGAGGTGTTACTGTGTTTGTAGGTGTGACGGTTGTCAGATGTTCCCTATTAACGGTCCCAGATTTAAATGCCGGAGCTGTGACGATTTCGATTTTTGTGAGAGTTGCTTCAAAACTCGAAAGCACAACCCCCGACACTCCTTCGGACGCATTAATGAACCAGGTCAGTCATACAAATAAGACTTAAAATTCTTACCAGTTCTAAATCAGTTTTGAGTCCTTGTATGTTTTGACAGAAATCTTTGGACCTTAGGTCAGTCTCCAGCATTCAGTGGCCGCTCCGGTAAACAGCTGAAGCGGCACCACAGCAGCCAGCGGGGCATGTTGATAGATGAGTGGTCCAGAGTGGTGAAGAACCTCAATGTGTCCTCCTCCGTTAACCAGGCCTCACGTCTCATAGACTGTGGAGATCAGTGCTGGCAGTCGTCTGGCTCGCAGGGCAAGGTCAGTGATGTGCATACACAGTTCTCAGCCAAGGATTGTGCTAACAATGATCTAAAGAATGACAGTAGGTTTTAAGGGACATGTATTCATTTGAGATGTTAACTTTTACACAAAAAAGGCATGGGATAGTGTTTACAGCGCTCTTACTTGTTTTTTATGGGTGTGTGTGCACAGCATTGGATCAGGTTGGAGCTGTTTCCAGATGTTCTGGTTCACAGGCTGAAGATGGTGGTAGACCCGGCTGATAGCAGCTACATGCCCTCCTTGGTGGTGGTGTCAGGTAAAAGAAACTGCAGGACTAACGTTGAAAACATTTGTATCGACATTTTAAGAAACTGGATCATTTTTGTTACGTTCCACAGGGGGAAGTTCCTTAAACAATCTTATTGAGCTGAAGACAATCAACATCAACTCTACAGACACTACGGTCTCATTGCTAAATGACTGCACAGACGTAAGCTGCCTCTTCACTGAGCCATTTCCTGGTAGATTATGCTGTTGAAGCCTCAGTTGAAATGAGAGATTTGTTTCTGTGTGTTTATTCAGTATCACAGGTACATAGAGATAGCAATAAAGCAATGTCGGAGTTCAGGGATCGATTGCAAGATCCATGGTCTGAGCATTGTGGGTCGTATCCGGGCTGAAGATGAAGACCTGGCCACCGTTCCTTTCCTGGCTTCAGACAATGAGGAAGAAGAGGATGATAAAGCAGCCACTGGGAGGTATGTTCTTAAATAAGACGTGGATAATAATAGATTCTTGTCGACATACTTTGGGATTTTTCCCTGCTCTATAATCTTAGAATGTTGATGGTTGGGTTTTGTGTCTCTCTGTGCAGTTTGGCCCGGAAGAGATCCTCGGGGCTGGAATCTGCTGCCACAATTAGAACCAAAGTCTTTGTGTGGGGTCTCAATGATAAGGACCAGTTGGGTGGTCTCAAAGGCTCAAAAGTCAGTGAAACCTTTATTTAGTGATTATTTAGGTAATAGGGACTTTGCTCTTTTCCTGTTAAACAGATGTTTCAGTTTAATAACGGTTCTCCTCTGTTATATTTCTCCAGATCAAAGTTCCTTCGTTCTCAGAGACACTATCTGCTCTAAATGTAGTGCAGGTGTCCGGAGGCTCCAAGAGTCTGTTTGCAGGTATGTTGTTGGGGGATAAACAGAAAAATAGATACACAGAGATTCATTTGAGATTTTTTAATGATTGTCTTTAAAAGATTTGGTTAGAATTCCTTGCTGAAATCTACTTTTAATGTCATGAGGGTACTGATGAAAGCTTTCATCAGTATCTTAAAGGTTTTGTTTTCCCCCTCCGTACATGATTGACTTTTTCTCTGTCTGTGCTTTTAGTGACGGCGGAAGGCAAAGTATACGCTTGTGGAGAGGCCACTAACGGCAGGCTGGGTCTGGGCCTGTCCAGCGGCACCATTCCAATCCCACGGCAGGTCTCTGCTCTCAGTAACTATGTGGTGAAGAAAGTGGCTGTTCATTCAGGTCTGTAGAGAGCAGAAGTTCCTCATTACTATCTTCTTGTTTTAAGCCACCTAAAGCCTTCATTATGCTTGTTAGAAACTCCAGTGTGTGTTTGTGTGACGTGTGGATGTTCTTACTTGAACACAGGTGGGCGCCATGCCATGGCTCTGACGGTAGATGGAAAAGTGTTCTCTTGGGGAGAGGGTGATGATGGCAAACTGGGGCATTTTAGCAGAATGTAAGTGTAATAAGAATTAATAATAGGGATGCACGATAATATCGCAATCATATCGGAATCGGACAATAATTGCTTTGTTTTTTAAGTCGTCAGCATCAGACAGATGCTTAGATTTGCCCGATATTTTCAGCTGGGTCTGTCTCCTGAGCTGTGTACTATTGCACTTAATAGTATGGTAGGTAAGGTGCTCTTATCATACTTTTCTGTGCGGTAGTATGCATCTCAGGAAATAGCCAGGGTTGTAGCCTAACAGCTCTACGCACTAGGTAGTGCACACAGAGTATCTCACGTGCCCTATTTGATTTGGTACACTACATAGGGCAGGAAGTGACTTTCTTGAAATGTTCGGGACTTGCTTATCTCTGATTTCACGGTTGCTTGACTTGAAGCTGTGTTAGAAATGTCAGAGTAATGGTGTTTTTGTGCCAAAATTCTGAGTGTGCAATGGAACTTTGGCGAGCAAAATATCTTTACGCGCTCAACTCTGCCTTCCTCAATTATCTGCATCGAATATCTGCATCGGCCCATAATTCTTTTATTGTGCGTCCCTAATTAATAATGATTGCATTAATAATTATAATAGTTATGAGCAAAATATTTGTCCATTGAATAGAAAAATACATTATGTGTTCGAAGGAACTGTGATAAGCCACGACTGATTGAAGCTCTGAAGACCAAGCGCATTCGGGACATCGCCTGCGGCAGCTCACACAGTGCAGCCATCACCTCCAGCGGGGAGCTGTACAGCTGGGGCCTGGGTGAATACGGACGCCTGGGTCATGGAGATAACACCACCCAGCTCAGACCTAAACTGGTATGAACCTCTCATTTGAAAGAAATTATAGTACACTTGGCATATTGGTTCCTTATCAACTACTGTGTCTGGCCAAAAGGTGATGCTTCACTGAGCATGAATCTTTCTCTGCTACAGGTTAAAGTACTGTTGGGTCATCGAGTCATCCAGGTGGCTTGTGGGAGTCGTGATGCTCAGACTCTGGCTCTTACAGATGAAGGTATAAATTGTGTGGATTTGTGTCTTACTGTTAAACTGCGTCATCAGCGGTGGTGGTGGTGGCTAAGTGATTTAAGTAATTAAAAGTCTGTGTTGGTCATTGTAAGATTGGGGCACAGATGAGGTCCCGAGGAAAGGAGATGGTCACTGTAATTAGGAAATGGAAGTCGCTCTGGTTGAGAGTGTCTGATAAATGCTGTAAATGTAAATGCATTGTAAGTTTGCACCAGTGATGTTAATGTTGAGGCTGTTTTGTCTCTTTGTGTGCAGGACTGGTGTTCTCATGGGGAGATGGTGACTTTGGCAAGTTAGGCCGTGGCGGTAGTGAGGGCTGCAATATCCCTCAGAACATTGAGCGTCTGAACGGACAGGGAGTGTGTCAGATCGAGTGTGGAGCTCAGTTCTCTCTTGCTCTTACCAAATCTGGAGTTGTCTGGACCTGGTACACTTAAACTAGCACTTTTCCAATGATTGTAGTTTCTAGACATTTTGTAATATCAGAGTTAATGTAAATTTTGGTTGTTTTTTTTTTAGGGGAAAAGGGGATTACTTCCGCCTCGGTCACGGCACAGACGTGCATGTGCGGAAGCCCCAGATGGTGGAGGGTCTGCGGGGTAAGAAGATTGTTCATGTGGCTGTGGGGGCACTGCACTGTCTTGCTGTCACAGAAACGGGACAGGTAGGACATGCTCTTGATGCAACTTTTGGTTCCAGCTCTGTACTTTTGAGTGTTTGTTTTGAGGTGCCTCTCTTGCTCTTTTCAGGTGTACGCATGGGGCGATAACGACCACGGTCAACAAGGTAACGGCACTACCACGGTGAACAGGAAACCCACGCTGGTGCAAGGTCTTGAAGGGCAGAAGATCACGCGAGTGGCTTGCGGTTCTTCACACAGCGTGGCCTGGACGACAGTGGACGTCACCACACCTTCAGTCCATGAGCCAGTGCTTTTTCAAACGGCCAGGGACTCACTTGGGGCCTCCTACCTTGGTAAGAGTGCTTTTTAAGGCACTAATTCATTACTTGTCAGGTAATGACAACAAATGTAGATGGGAAAACACTGCCAAAACAAACTTCATATCTGAGTGTGTGCTGTGTAGGTGTGCCCTCAGACAGTGACCCAACATCACTGAGCAATAAGCTGAGCGGCCAGAGCAGCGTGAAACCCAACAGACCGTCTCTGGCCAAGATCCTGCTCTCTCTGGATGGAAATCTAGCCAAGCAGCAAGCCCTGTCGCATGTGCTCTCAGCCTTGCAGATTATGTATGCAAGGTAATGTGCTACTTTCGATTGTTCGCTGGTGTCGTAGTATGTTGACTCTTTACCAGGTTTGTTCACATAACTAAATATGTGTATTAGAGAAGGATGCAACAGTTTTTCAATCCTGATACACACACTTGTGCTTTGGGTAACGACTGATGCTGATCCGAAAACAGTGTTTAATGAATCATTTCATGTTATAATTAATAATTAAGAGTGGGAATCGAAAACCGGTTGATCAGTTCCATCTTAATTCTGCACCTCCAACGTTATTGATTCATCTTAATGATTTCCCAGCACGACGTTTTCCGGGGCTTCCCCAAATTTTGCGTTGCGGTACATTACATCACACTCTCTGCGACGTGACCTTCAACCACGAGAAATCATGATGCATAAATGAAATTTTTCGTGATGTAAACACTCATGCTAGGTTAGTTAGCACACATGACTCTCACAGCGAAGTCCAACATTCATTAAAAAGTTCCGGTTCAGTTAAATCTTCCCATTTATTACAGACAAAACTCATATTTTAGCTGATAAATAACAAAATCAACCAGCCATAACAGTACAGCTGTTTACTTGATATTTATTTATTCCTGATGCGCATCCACAGCGCTATTGTGTCGCGCTCTCATATGGAACAGCCTCATGACAAAAACAGAAATGAGTCAAAAATGAGTTATAAGCCAAAATGAGTCCAAATGCTCAAAAATTGGCAAAACTTCAATATTTTCTTTATTACCCATTAATCAGAAAATATTTATTTCCCTTCTATAATGTTAGAGAGTAAAAAATATAGAAAAATGCATTATTTATCAAATCATTTTAATCTATATCCAGATGCATTCCACCTGTACTAACCTTATTTTTCATAGTACTAAGCCATAGAATGTCTTTTATAATAACAACTCTGAATATGAATATGAATGTGTTGATGTTCATCATGTTGGGGAAAATAAAATGATTGCTTTTGGTGCCTGAGTAGAACTAGTTTTTTCACACTCGGAATCGATAAGAGAATTGATAAGCGATTGGAGTGATAGGCAGAATCGTTTTTGAGTGCTAACTGATGTATTTTTATGTATAGGGATGCGGTGGTGGGTGCTCTGATGCCAGCCTGTATGATGCCAGTAGAGTGTCCGTCCAGCTCTCCAGCGCCCCCCTCAGACTGCTCCTCTGCCTCCAGTCCCTCTGAAGCTGAGGGTCCTCCTCTGTCCACAGACCCTGAGGAACGCATCAGCCCCCACCCCTGGCAGGATGGCAAGAGGGGAGAGGTGTTGCTTTAACATTGTTTTCCCTCTTTCTCTACTTATTATTATTATTATTATTATTTATTTTAAAAAATGTCAGAAAAATCACAAATCAGGAAACAAAACAAAAAACTAAACAAACTAAACTGTCACACACGGTGTTGCTGTGGCTAGGTAACATCCTCTGAGGACGCCATTACCCCGTCCTCTGCTGTGACGCCCTCTGCAGCCGCTGCTTCTTCCCGCCCATTCATCCCTGTCACAGACGACCCCGGAGCGGCCAGCATCATCGCTGAGACCATGACCAAGACCAAAGAGGTTGGCCACAGTGTTACCCGTCATTAAGTTCTGGGACAGCCGGGTGTTTTGCTTCTGTTTTAAAATCTACTTTGTGTAGATATTTGAAAGGAAGATATTTAGCCAGATTCTTAAAAATGAAGATGGAGAACTTTTATGAAAGACCATTATTTTCTTCCTTGTTCTCTGCTTCAGGACTCGGAATGTCAGAATAAAGCCGTGGGGCCTGAGCCACAGTATCTAGATGAGTTTACCAGCTTGCTGGTACCTGATGACACACGGGTGATGGTGGACTTGTTAAAGCTGGCCGTGTCTCTACGCTCAGGCGAGAAGGGAAAAGAAGTCTTGTCAGCTGTACTGTCCGCCATGGGCACTGCATACCCCCAGGTTCACTCTCACTCTTCCCCTTTTTCTGCGTTTGTGTTGTTACTACATTTATGTTAACTAGGGATGCACGATTATATCGGAATCATATCTTAATCGGCCGATATTTCCTTTTTTTGAGTCATTGGTATCAGACCGATGCTTAGATGCACAATATTTTCAGCTGATATTTTATAATGCGTTTTTGTACGTCTGAAAGGTAGCGCTTGTGCTAGGCATGCCCAAAGTCTGAGGTGGGATTTTATACAGCCAGCAGCTTCTGTCTTAAAATGTAAGGTTATTCTCTGCCAACATTTAGAGCACGCAGTGGAATGTTCACGAGTAAAATCTTGAAATGTCTTCATTCATTCATTCATTCTAAATTGCCTATTTGCGATGCACAGTAATATCGGAATCAAACGATAATTGCTTTGTTTTTTAAGCTTAGATTTGCGTGATATTTTTTGCCAATATTGGATGGTACAAGTCCGAGGTTGGATTTTATACGACCTGCGCCTTCTGTCTTGAAATGCGTTATTTTGTGGAATGTTCACGAGCAAAATCTCTCGTCTTTATGCGCTCGACTCTGCCTGCACGCGCAGTAATTTTTTAACTAAATTGTGTGTTTGCTTCACTTAACAAATGTGAGCTTGCACATGGGCTGTGTCCCGAGCTGTGCACTACCGCACTTAATAGTATGGTAGGTAAGGTGCTCTTATCATGCTTTTCTATGCGGTAGTATGCATCTCAAGAAATAGCCGGGGTTGTAGCTTAACATCTCTCTACGCACTAGGTAGTGCACATGGAGTGTCACACGCGCCCTATTTGACTTGGTACACCACATAGGGCGGAAAGTGACTTTTTCTTAAAGTGTTGTGCACTACGCTCGAAATGCTCTCTTGATTCGGTTTTCACACTCGCCTGACTGGGTCTATTTTTTAACAGCTAGATCTGAGCGTGTAATAAAACTTTGGCAGTCAAAAAATCTTGTCTTTATTTGCTCGACTCGTTTACCAGAATCGGGAGATATAAGCATGAAAAATATCGGATATCGGCATCTTCCAGTTATTCCCTAATCGTGCATTTCTAGTTTTTCATATGGTTTACTCGCAGCCTGTTAGTTACCTGGAATTGTAAGAGAGTGTGTCTGGGCCTAGGTTGCAGACATGCTCCTGGAACTGTGTGTGACTGAGCTGGAGGACGTGGCCACTGACTCTCAGAGTGGACGTCTCTCGTCCCAGCCGGTGGTGGTGGAGAGCAGCCACCCTTACACTGATGACACTTCCACCAGTGGCACTGTCAAAATACCAGGTAAAGCATCCAAATCTGTGAGACGGACCAATGCACTCTTTTTATAGCCGATGTGCAGGCATGCGCGGTAATACCATAATGTCCTTGCAGGTGCTGAAGGATTACGAGTAGAATTTGACCGTCAGTGTTCCACAGAGAGGAGGCACGACCCCTTAACTGTCATGGATGGAGCTAATCGGATAGTGTCTGTCCGATCAGGTGACTTGATCATTACCACATTCCCTCTTGGCGAGTAGAAATTAGTCTGGGGTAGTTGGTAGCAGGACGGTTAGGGCGTTCGCCCTGTGATCGGAAAGTCACCACTGAGGTACTCATGAGCCAGGTACCGTCCCCAAGCTCTGTTTCCGGGGCGCTGCTCATATCAGCTTCCCACTGCTCCTTCACAAATGGGTCAAATGCACAACGGTTACATTTCATTGTGGTGCAATGCTATGCTGTGGTGTGTTCACAGTGACAATCGCTTTCAAAAACCCTTTCAATAATTTCCAAGAAAATATTGTAGTGACTCAGACACTTAAGGTTTGATAAAAACAACCAAACAAACAAGGAAACAGCCAAACAACGTCACAGTAATGTCCTGCACCCTTGTAAAAGTTATGGGTTTACGTTGTTATTTGGGTGCGAGGAATGACGGCCTGGAAACCAAAAACCAGAAAAGATAACACCTCAACGCATGGCTGCCGACAGCATCACGTCATAAGATTCTATCCTAATGATCATGTAAATGATTTTTTGTTATTAAAACTTAAGAAAGATTTTTTTTGCGTTAACGTTTGATATAGTTATGAAAGCTCAGTTGATGTGTTTTTATTCTGATAAGTGCTAATTGTTTTTATGGATTTCTAATGCTCTCTTCCCTTTTTCAAGGACGAGAGTGGTCAGACTGGTCAAGCGAGCTGAGGATCCCAGGAGATGAGCTGAAGTGGAAGTTTACGAGCGATGGTTCCGTTAATGGCTGGGGCTGGCGCTTCACCGTCTACCCCATCATGCCTGCGGCTGGTATAACCACCGCCCTTCACCGAGCACTTAATACTTCTCATGTAATGTACTTTTTTATCAACATGTCTCACTGTGGCTAAATAACTTTAATTTCCACAGGTCCTAAAGACCTCCTCTCTGATCGCTGTATCCTGTCCTGTCCCTCCATGGACTTGGTCACCTGCCTGCTGGACTTCCGCCTCAATTTAGCCTCCAACCGCAGCATTGTGCCAAGACTGGCAGCTTCTTTAGCAGCCTGTGCCCAACTCAGTGCCCTCGGTTGGTCTGGTTATCACACTCATCATTTTAAAGGGGACGTATCCGCTCAACCTTGAAGTGATTCATAGTTCCCTTTATAATAAGCATTCTTTCTCTTTCCTGCCTCCCTGCGTTTCAGCGGCTGGACACCGTATGTGGGCACTGCAGAGGCTACGCAAGCTCCTGACCACCGAATTTGGCCAGTCCATCAACATTAATCGCCTGCTGGGTGACGGTGACGGGGAGCTCCGCTCTATGGTGAGTCCAGATGTGAATCTACACACATACTGTATAATTTTGGATTCTCATATGATGTAAATAAAATATTTTGTGCCTCAGACGGAAGGTCCCGGAAGGTCAAAATCTTGCTTAAAGATGTATTCACCAGTGCCTTCTAAAGTTATTTCTTATACTGTTAAGAGCAAATATAAATGTAAAACTGTTCACAACTGTAGAACGGACAAAAATTGAATAAAGTAATATTTTGCACAAACGTTGCAGCTGGAAAGTCATTGGACGATGCTTCATTTGAGCGCCCAAAGTTTGTTTGTGTCTCTTCTTTGCAGAGTTTTACCGGAAGTGCTCTGGCTGCGCTTGTGAAGGGGCTTCCTGAGGCGCTGCAGAGGCAGTATGAGTATGAAGACCCCATTGTCAGAGGAGGCAAACAGCTGCTCCATAGCCCCTTCTTCAAGGTCAGTATATTTGTGGAACAGAAACAGAGAGCGAGAAAGCATGTGTGTGGAGTGCGACTAAATTAACGTTGCCGTGTTCAGGTTCTGGTGGCTCTTGCGTGTGATCTGGAGTTGGACACGCTGCCGTGCTGCGCTGAGACACATAAGTGGGCCTGGTTCCGTCGCTACTGCACCGCGTCCAGGGTGGCTGTAGCTCTGGACAAGAGAACGCCGTTGCCCCGTCCTTTCTTGGATGAGGTATGTTGTGGTTTCTGACGAGCGCTGTCTTAAAGTCAAAATATGATGAATTGAGATCACATCTTTCTTCAGGTTGCAAAGAAAATTCGGGAGCTGATGGCAGATCACGAGAACATGAACGGTCTTCACGAAAGTCATGAGCTGTTTAAAAGAGAGCATGACGAACAGCTGGTGCAGTGGATGAACAGGTTACTGCTCACACACACCAGTGTCTATTTATGGCTTTTCCAAACACATCGGGCCAGTTTCCCAGTCTAAGATTAGGACTAGTTCTAGACTAACTTTGACTTTCAGTGGTAAATCTCCAGTGGTATTGCAGCTTAGTCCAAGACTAGGTTTAATCCATGTTCAAGAAACGAGCCCACTATGTCTGACTTGTGCTAAATTTAATAAGCTTTGTCATTAGTAGCCACAATGACAAACTTACATCAATGTACGTTGATTCAATGACCAATGAGCCCATAGCATTGGTCCAAAATGAAAACACTGATCACATATCATAGATTTTGTAACGTCTCTCGCCAAGCAAGCACTGGAATACATTATGTCGTTATAATTTAATTGCGTTTTCTTATTTTATTTGAAAGGAAGTGCCTGTCTGAAATCAGTGCATGACGTCTCGCCTTAATTGCTGGCTCCTGTATTGAATCAAATTAAATTCATATTGTAGCTGAATTTATATTGTAGCAGACATGGAATCGTCGTCCGCTCGATATATTATAATATGATGCCATTTGTGGTTCGTGCTCCTACTAACTATTTGTTAAACATCTGCGGGCATCTACTTTAGGCGTCCAGACGACTGGACCCTTTCAGCAGGTGGTAGTGGAACCATCTACGGCTGGGGCCACAACCACCGGGGCCAGCTGGGGGGTATTGAAGGAGCCAAGGTCAAAGTTCCCACACCGACAGAGGCTCTTGCCACACTGCGTCCTGTCCAGCTCATCGGAGGAGAGCAGACTCTCTTTGCGGTCACTGCTGACGGGAAGGTAAGGCAACCCTTCTGTGAAAGTAGGCAGTCTGTTTCTCTATGAACACGACAAAACAGCAGTGTAAGAAAATGTTCTTGTACAGAATCACAAAGATATCTCTTGAACAGTAGGGGTGCACGATTCAGAAAATCTTACCATTCAGTTCGATTCCGAATCGTGGGCTCACGATTCGATTCAAATTCGATTCACAATTCAATACATGTGTGAATTTGTTTCCAGATTGCTGTTTTGAGTTACTTTTTATCATTTGACTGTGGCAGATCAACAACAACATCACAATGAATCAATGTAGTTTAAAGGTTTACATGAAAATAAATATTCTAACGCGACAATTTACACTGACCCTCAGCATCAGTTACGGTTTTTAATACAACTTTTTTTAGAATCAGAATGAAGTTGAAGTTTATTGTCACATACAAGGAATTTGCAATTTGCTTTGGCTCCGTTTCGTGTGCGGTCCATGCTCGTTCGCTTGCTCGCTCTAGATTCCGGGAGATTTTATCGCTTTTGCGGACATCAGGGAGCTCGGGATGTCTGTATTAAAACTATATTAAAATGTGTGTGATAAGTAATAGGTTAACTTGTGTTCGCAGCGCAACGATGTGATTTCATCACGCTACCAACTCAGAATAAAAATGAGAAAAAATATTAATCGATTTTGAATCCGCGGAGAAAGAATCGCGATTCAGTTCGATTTTTTTTCTTCACCACTGTTGGACACTTTTAACTTGCTTTTCAGAAAATTAGCTACAGGAAATTAACTAGCTAGTGGAAATGAGGAAATCATTAATCTGAAGTTTGCATTTATTCTAGAGCTGTCTTTCTTTTTTCTTTTTTTTTTTTAGACGCAAGTGACTAAACAATGTCTATGAGGTTCTTATTTGGTGCATTTTTAAGAATACCACGTCTGCATCAATTTTCTGCTAAGTTGATTGTTTTTAAGTTCCTGTTTTTTTTTGGTTATTCTGATCATTTGTGAGCTGTTACAGTACCACTTTTGCCTCCCTCCACAGCTGTACGCTACAGGATATGGAGCTGGAGGCCGTTTGGGGATCGGAGGCACAGAGTCAGTCTCCACCCCAACCTTACTGGAATCCATTCAGCATGTGTTCATCAGGAAGGTGGCAGTGAACTCTGGGGGAAAGCACTGCCTGGCGCTCTCCTCAGAGGGGGAGGTTTACTCCTGGGGGGAGGCGGAGGACGGCAAACTGGGCCACGGCAACAGGAGGTCAGGAGTTAACGCTCTTTGTGTGGGCTGCACTCTGTGCCACTTGGCTGTTTGAAATGAATAATGTATGTGATGGTGCAACAATGTCCTATAAAGTAGATTTAAATGTGACCTTTTTGGGTCCTAGTAGGACGTGTAGAATCCTTAATGAGCTTTAATTATATTGAGAGTGGCTCTAACAGCCACCATGAAGTAATGTTAGTGACGCGGGGCCTTCAAATTCCTGCAGTTCTGAAAGTTACCAGCAGGTGTCGCCCACCCACACGAGCAGCACTGGTTACCCGAACGCATGAGGGAGTCCTCACATGTAGAGAGGACGGAGCAGGCGTTTTCTCTAACGCTACTGGCGGTCTTTTTTGCAGCCCGTGTGACCGTCCACGAGTGATCGAGTCTCTCCGGGGAGTGGAGGTGGTGGACATTGCGGCTGGCGGGGCTCACAGCGCCTGCATCACAGCCAGCGGGGAGCTGTACACCTGGGGCAAGGGACGCTACGGGCGCCTGGGCCACGGAGACAGTGAGGACCAGCTCAAACCCAAACTGGTCAGTTCTCTGCAGTAATGTATGCTGACAGCTTTTGGTGTCTGATTTTCACACTTGTCACTCGTACCTCCTGCATGGTTTTGCGCAGTGTGACGTGACCTTTTCCCTTTAAGCGTCCGCAGGCCAAGTTCAATAAGTGGGTATAGGTTTATAAAGGTGCATACACGATAAACCCACACATACATGTGGCATTTAAGCTCACCCGCTTAAAGGGGAAACGCATCCCGAAAGCGACGTGTCTTGCCGTTAATGGTTAGACCTCGCGCCGTTGTGATCACACTTTAGAAACATTTTGCTTGATTTTTTTGAGCACCTGCAAAAGGGAATGCACTCACAGGTCAGAGATTGTGCACACGTACTATCAGCGAGAGGTGTGTTGCTTAAATTGAGTGTGAACTGTTTAGTGTGGTGTGTCACCTCTTAATGTGTTAGTGCTGTGTTAGCACCCGGTCTGTAATTCGCTGGGACATACAGAGGCGAGAACATAGGCAGTGCAAGCGGCTAATAAGCTGGTCCTGCTGGATTTGTGAAAGGAATACACAAACGGCTCTGTATTTATTTATTTATTTATTTATTTTTGTTCATTTTGACCAGAGCTCGGGCAGATTAGTGACCGTATAAACTGTGCCTCATGCATGTGTGCAGGTTGACGCTCTGCAGGGCCACAGGGTGATAGATGTGGCATGTGGGAGCGGCGATGCTCAGACTCTGTGTTTGACCGATGACGACATGGTGTGGTCGTGGGGAGACGGGGACTACGGCAAGCTGGGACGCGGAGGAAGTGACGGCTGTAAAGTGCCGATGAAGGTAAGACTTGTCGTTAGCTCCTTCCACACGTTCACGGGTCAGCTTTTCCATTAGTGAGGGTGGAAAGCTAATTTCATTAGTCTTTCGTTGCTATTACTTTGCCTGGGTCACTGTGTTCACACATGCAATGAAAATCTCAGGAAAGGTGAAAATGGCATGTTTCATATATTGCTGTGAAGCGAATGTGCAGTAGTATCACGAGCTGCTGCTTTTAGACAGGGATGCACAATAAGGGAATTATTAGCTGATACCGATATCCGATATTTTCACGCTTCTGCCGATCTGCCGATACCAGTGCCGATAAATAAGGACGACAGAGTTGAGCGCGTAAAGACAATACAGTATTTTTCTCGCCAAAGTTCTACTGCACGCTCAGAATTTTACCACAAAAATAACGCCATAGTTCTGACATTTCTAACACGGCGCTAAGTCAAGCGAGCGTGAAGGCAGACTCGAGCTAGGGTGGAGCATCTCCAGCGTAGTGCACAACATAGGGTGCGTGTGACACTCCATGTTCACTACCTAGTGCGTAGAGAGCTGTTAAGCTACAAGTCTGGAATGCATACTACCGCATAGAAAAGTAGGATAAACGCGCCTCACCTACCATACTATTAAGTGCAGCAGTATGGGGCTCGTGAGTGAACTCACATTCACTAAGCGAGGCAAACACGCAATTTACTTAGTCAAAAAATGTTTTGTGTATGAACAGATTTTGCTCACGAATGTTCCACTTCATGCTCAGAATTTTGGCACAAAATAAAGCCATACACTTTATGGCAGAAGGCATGAGCCTCGGACTTTGGACATGCCTGGCACAAGCGCTACCTTTTCGGCGTACAATAAATGCGTCATAGAGTATTGTCTGGAAATGTTGGATAAATCTAGGCATTGGTTCGGTATCGTGCATCCCTACTTTTAAATTCATTGTTTCAATTTGCGTTTTAAAACAATAGGACAATACTGTTTTGTATTTTCAGCTGAGAGGCAAGTCAAAATACGGTTTAAAGCTGTCATCATCTTACTCAGTGCTCAGACATTATCACTCTAGTCACACTTGATCATTCCTGGAACACTGCCAGAATGTTAATAGGTTTTTCCAGGAAATTGTGAAACACCAGTTTGACCTGTGCATTTTGTGTGTGTGTGTGTGTGTGTGTGTGGATTAAGCTCAAATTGGTCTCCAACACTTTCTCTCTCTCTCTCTCTCTCTCTCTCTCTCTCTCTCTCTTTTCCCCAGATTGATTCTCTGACTGGGTTGGGAGTGGTGAAAGTGGAGTGTGGTTCCCAATTCTCTGTAGCTCTCACCAAGTCGGGAGCTGTTTACACATGGTAGGCCACCCATATACAATGTAATGCATTACTCCTCCAATACAGCAGCAGGCACATGTAGACAACTGTGTGTGTGTGTGTGTGTGTGTGCGCATGGTCTCAGGGGCAAGGGGGACTACCACCGACTGGGTCACGGTTCAGACGACCACGTTCGCAGGCCTCGCCAGGTTCAGGGCTTGCAGGGCAAAAAGGTCATTGCCATAGCAACCGGATCCCTCCACTGTGTGTGCTGTACTGAAGATGGTGAGACATGATTTTTGGAGTTCTGCATAATACGGAGCGCAGCTTGAGATGAGAGAGGTCTCCCGCTAAGACACTAGATTGTGGAGTTTTGCTAGAGTACAGCGAGTGTGTTCTCTGCTGCAGGAGAGGTGTACACGTGGGGTGACAACGATGAGGGGCAGCTGGGTGACGGCACTACCAACGCCATCCAGAGACCCAGGCTGGTGGCAGCGCTGCAGGGCAAGAAGATCAACAGGGTGGCGTGTGGCTCGGCTCACACCCTCGCCTGGTCCACCAGCAAGCCCACAAACGCTGGCAAACTCCCAGCTCAGGTACGGCAAAGATTACATTTTGTGGTAATCTTTAAAAGCTGAAGGAATTGCAGTTGTAAAGAGTTCTTATCTGATAGCAGATTTTTGAATAGTAGAATGAGTATTTGTCTTATTTATCGCTCCGCAGAAGATGACGGACAAATAAAACTTCATAGTGCTTTACGTTTTTATGAGTGATGTCTTTGGGTTGCATCATATGTAAATAAAACTATGATTTACTGATGTAACGTATTTATTTCTATGGTCTCAATGCCGGTGAATGCATTAAAGACTCATTTGGTAGCGTAACAGTTAGGGCATTCGCCTCGTGATCGGAAGGTCGCCGGTTCGAATCCCACCACTGGTAAAGTTACAACTGAGGTACTCATGAGCACTGCTCCCAGGGCGCTGCCCATGTCAGCTGCCCACAGTTTCTTCACGCATGGGTCAAATGTAGAAGTCACATTTCGTTGTGCACTGTGTGCCGTGCTGTGGTGTGTTCAAAAAGACGGATAATCACTGGCACTTGCATTTATACATTTAAGTTCAGTTTATACATTCAAGTTAAAATGTCTGAGTTCCGTCTTAATGAATTTGTATTTGTGTGTACAAACCCAGGTCCCTATGGAGTATAACCACCTGCAGGAGACCCCCATCATCGCGCTGCGGAACAGGCTGCTGCTGCTGCACCACATTTCTGAGCTCTTCTGTCCCTGCATCCCCATGTTCGATCTGGAGGGACGCCTCGGCCAAACGGGCCACGGGCCCTCCGTGGGCTTTGACACGCTCCGCGGCATCCTCATCTCGCAGGGCAAGGTGGGGAGAGTGTGGGCGTGTGTGTGTGAACAAATAATGGAGTATATCCCTGCGAACTGTCTTTTTATGCATGTGTTCTCATGTACACAGGAGGCTGCGTTTCGTAAGGTGGTGCAAGCTACAATGGTGAGAGACCGGCAGCACGGGCCTGTGGTGGAGCTCAACAGAATACAGGTACGAACACACACACACACACACACGCCAACAGCCAACTCAGTGTACACGCAGTATAGTGTTTTCATTTTCCAAGCTTTCCAAAAATGGGCTTCATTTATCAAGTCTTAATTAGAATAATTTTCTTCTTAAATCCCGCCTGCACAGTGTTTTCTTTTCTGGAATTTATTCTTAGATACAAACAGAACCTACGCACACTCAGACCAGTCGCATGCACATTTGAGTGATGATAGTTTGTTCAAAGCGGTCGCTTGTTGCAGTTTTGTTCATTGTACAGTTGATAAAATGATAGTGTTTTAATGTAATGCATTGGTGGCCTTTTGGAAAGAACGTTAAAATTTACGTCATTAATTCAATAATATATTATTTAATTAATCTATAAATATTAATGACAAATTATTTATTGATATTTATCATTATAATGATCTATTATTATTTATACCTTATTTTTATTGTTTGTAATTATCAAGAAATTAACATTTTTCTGGTACAATCAGCAATCATGCACTGATTCAATTAAGTCTTGCCTTGTTCAGTTTGATCAGATTGATTATGACAGAGGATTAACGTCCAGTTCGCTTCTACACCGAAAGAAACGCGAGGAAAAGACCTAAATATAACACAAACTTTTAAGTTCTATGTGGACTTTAATTTGAATTAAAGAATGGTTTGTGCAGGTTGTAGATTCATTTTAAGCGGTTTGTAGAGTCTTTTTGTTTTTTATCTCAGCTTTTAAATGAAAGAATTTATTTGTAGTGAGACGACTATCGTCAAATGCACGCTCCTGCGACGGGACGGGGGTGTCCTCTCGTCAGCTGTAACGATTTCAGCACGTCAACTGTCTGCGTTGACGTTCTCGTCCCGACTTCCTTTGCACATGCCCTTTTATAGGGCGTTGCGGAGCGTTTCCCTATGCTAATTCAGGCAGGCGCTTTCAACTACGTAGACGTGGGATTCATCATTCTTAGGAACACATGTGCGAACAATTCTGCTGCTTAAGAACACGTCGAGAATCCCACGTAGCTAATTTCTTCAGTACAAGATATTGGTGAATGAGGTCCGATGTTCTCTTGTGTGAGATTTGTTGTTTAGTAAGAACAGAATCTATAAACGGTGAAAAGCCCACTCATGCTGATTTTATTCCATGCCTGTTTATGCCTAAACAATGATGGTGAATGAGGACCTTTTTTTCCTGTTCTGCTTCATCTTTACTTTTTGGTTGCTTCTGCATACATTCGAGTCTTTTATAATCATGCTGTGAGTTCATAGGTGGCCCGATTTGTGCTACACATGTGATGTGTTTTGTAAAGCAGGGGATTTGTGTCTTTGTGAGTGAGGTGTGGTCTGTGTTCCAGTTAGCGGGCGGCCTGCGCCAGGCTTTCCTTCCAAATGGTTCCTGTTCATGGGCCACTGAGTCTCTGTATGGCATGATGCTCTGGATGTCTGCCTCGGTGATCTGTTCTCTGCAAATGAGTGGAGTTACACTTCACGGAGCAGAAGCGAATAGAGAAATGATATCCTGTCTTACTTACTGTTCACTCTCTCTGTCTCTGTCTCTCTCTTTCTGTCACTCTCGAAGGTGAAGCGATCACGCAGTAAGGGAGGCCTAGCAGGGCCAGATGGCACCAAGTCAGTGTTTGGGCAAATGTGTGCCAAAATGAGCTCCTTCAGCCCTGACAGCCTACTGCTCCCCCATCGGGTCTGGAAGGTCAAGTTTGTGGGTAGGTTTCATACGGGCAAGAGTCGAGATCCCTCCTAATCGCCCCAAAACGTAGGAGAACGTGACGGAGAGTCACCCAAAGGTGACAAGTTTTTGCTGTTCTATACCTCTGATTTTGAATGCGCTTGTGTGCCCAGGTGAATCGGTGGACGACTGTGGAGGCGGTTATAGCGAGTCTATAGCCGAGATGTGTGAGGAGCTGCAGAACGGTCTCACCCCTCTGCTCATCGTCACTCCCAACGGCAGAGACGAGTCCGGAGCCAACCGGGACTGCTTCCTGCTCAACCCCGCTGCCAAGAGCCCCCTCCACCTGAGCATGTTCCGCTTCCTAGGTACTAGTTCCAGTCCCCACAGTCACCCGGCCCTCCAGCTCTTCAGCTGTGTTCCTGGCGTCCTAGCTCAGTTCTTCTTTGTCCAATAAAGTTTCTCAAGAAGACAACGGCTAGACTCAACAACGTAAAAAGATGTGTACAGGTGTATTAGAACCTCACACGTGTGCAGGGTCATAGAAGTTTAGCACACTGTAAGTAGTTGGGTCCGTTTCTGCTGGAGGGAGGAAAAGAGTTAAAAAAGAATATAGATTGTGATGAATTCCCTCATATCAGTTTGCAGGAGGTGTGTTGACGCCTGCCCAGGGTTGGCCCCCGCCTTGCGCCTGTAGTTTCCGGGATAGGCTCCGGTCCCCGCCACCCTGATAGGGATTCAGCGGTTCGGATAATGACCGGCAGTTTGCAGGATAGCCATGAATACCAAATTTGTGAAACTGGACACGATGTATTATTGCCGCAGTTTTCTAACTTGAGGATTTGTTGCCAACTTGCTTCGTTTCATTCACTGTGTGTCTTTGTGTGTGTTTGTGTAGGGGTCCTTCTGGGCATAGCTATCCGTACAGGTAGTCCTCTCAGTTTGTACCTTGCTGAACCTGTCTGGAAGCAACTTGCTGGCATGAACCTGACAATCGCTGATCTCAGTGAGGTAGGACGTGTTTGTGTGTGTGCGTGTGTTTGTGTGTGTGTGCGTGTGTTTGTGTGTGTGCGTGTGTTTGTGTGTGTGCGTGTGTTTGTGCGTGCGCGCGTTTGTGCGTGCATGCGTTTGTGTGTGTGCGTGTGTTTGTGTGTGTGCTTGTGTGTGTGTGTGTGTGCGTGTGCTTGTGTGTGTGTGCGTGTGTGTGCGTGTGTTTGTGTGTGTGCGTGTGTTTGTGCGTGCGCGCGTTTGTGCGTGCATGCGTTTGTGTTTGTGCGTGTGTTTGTGCGTGTGTGCACGTGTGTGCTTATATGTGCTTGTATTTGCTGCAGTGTTAGTGGCAATAATGTGAGCTATGTAGGTGAAACGGTTGCTACGCTGGAGGCTGTGTTGAATAAGTTGTGTGATGAAATGACTTGCTTGTGGATCTTTTGAACTTTACTGTGTTATATACCGTTAATGCCTGCTTTGAGATTATCTAGTGTCAAATTTTAGCTTATGTAAGGTCCTCAATCTCTCTTAATCCCTTATATAAATCGCAAGATCAAACAAGCAGACAGAGGGCGTCACGTTCTTTACATTTTGCAGAGGCTAACCCATGGATCAAGGGGCACCTTTCAAATGCATCTATAAGCCTTTTTCACACAACACACACTTGTGAAAGAGGTACACACAGTATATGCAGTATATGCATTAGTAATATGACAATCTCCTGATGTGTGGATTTCACACTTTTGTAGTTATCAAACTGCTAAACTACTTAAAATGGCATATTTTTAATTAACTTGTCAGCTTGCATGGTCAAACTTTGTGGTTTTGTGTAGATTTAATAATACAAACATCTTATTACCAAAAGGGATGCACTGATCCGAAATGAATTATAGGCCAAAATGAGTCCAAATTGGCTCAAAAATTTCCTAAACTTCAGTATTTCTTTATTTTCAATTAATTAGAAAATATTTTTATATTCTGTAATGTTAGAGGGTAAAGAAGTGTTTCCACCTGGCACTAACCTTATTTTTCTTCATAGTACTAAGCCATAGAATGTCTCTACATAATAACAACTCTGCAATCCAATAAAACCGTCACTGTTCCTACTATTTTGGTAGTTATATCTACAGTTTCAGCACTTTTATACTACATAAAGCCAAAAAAAGAAATAAAAGTTCTAGAGTTTTCATCAGAAATCAGCTGATTTTAAGACTGTGTGAGCATTTACACCTCAAACTATGTCAAATCTGAGTAGTGCAGGACGTCCTGAACACAACAACATAAAGCATTTATAGCTAACTTCTACACACACTATAATAAGCCTAAAAACAAAAGTATAGAAACACCCCAAATTCTCTTAGGGCTGTAAAGGTTAAGAACTGGTGTCAAATCGGGACCCGAAGCCCAAGTATCGGCATCGGTATGAGAACTGAAAAAGTTGGATCGGTGCGTCCCTAATTAGCAATAATACTGAATGTGTTGATTCCTTTATTTTACTATGGGCTGAGAGAAATGGAATGTGTGTGTGTGTGTGTGTGTTCTTGTACTTGCTACTTAGTGAGAACCAAAATGAGTTTTTAACCAGCAGAGTGAGGACATTTTTGGGAAGTGAGGACTTTTTTTAGTGGTCCTCACTTCTTTAAACTGCTTTTTAAAAGAAATACAAGTTTATTTGCAAAGCTACAAGTGTAGAAAGATTAACTTTTGGCTAGTGAGGTTATGGTTAGGGTTATGTTTAGGATTAGGTGTAGTATTATTTAGATACAGTAATGTAGAAGTCAGTGGAGGTCCTCACTACTATATAAGTACAAGGGTGTGTGTGTGTGTGTGTGTGTGTGTGTGTGTGTGTGTGTGTGTGTGTGTGTGTGTCTGTGAGAGGGAGGAAGAGCTCTCCTGTGTTCACGCTGTAATCATGAGATTCTTAGCGGTGTGGTGGGACGGGGTTGTGAAGTGCAGGATGGCCTTTCCCTCACAGAGCTACTCTTGTTCACAGCCTTGTGCCCTGAGCTATCAGTAAGGTTAAAGAGGAATTCTATTTGGCACAAGACTACGGTCAGCTTACACGCTCGCACGCACACACAAACACACGGTGAGCTAGACCTTTAACAGAGATGCTAAAATGTAAAATGTCTAAAATGTAGCCATTGGCGTTAAACCTGTTTGATAAAACTCCTCTCTTGTATAGTATTAACGATGCTGAATCTTCATAAATAGTAATACACAGTAAAAGATTTACATCACTCACATGCTTTCATGCCTCTGATTGTGTGTTCGTTCACGTTCAGGTGGATAAAGACTTCATCCCCGGCCTGATGTATATCAGAGATAACGAGGCCTCAGCGGAGGAGTTTGAGGCCATGCCCTTGCCCTTTACTGTGCCCAACGCCTGTGGCCAGGAGGTGCAGCTGAGCTCCAAATACTCCCATATCAGCCTGGAGAACCGCGGAGAGTACGTACGCCTGGCCATCAACTACAGGTGAGTAAGTCAAACCTAAAGGAAGTGTGTTTCACACCTCCTATAAACCTTACGCAGGTTGCTTCGGTGAGTAGAGGGAGTGCAGAAAGGGCAGAGGTTATGACGAGTTGCTCGTTTGAGATGGAGGATTATATCAGTGCATCTTCTACAATCATTAAACACACAGGACCATGTGCTACTTCTTAATTTGTTTTAATATTACTCCATATTTGTCTGTGTGAACCCCTTTTTAATGCATTTGTGACCCTCCACGGCAAAACCAGTCGCTTGTCGCAACGGAGGTTTCCGAGAAAAACGAGCGTTTATGTTGCGTGGGGTAAAATTTTGGATTTTTGGTTTTTAGTGTTTTGAAACAGTGGAAGGTCTATACTGTACTGTTGTGAATAAATTTGGCTGAAAAACCTACCCTTTCCATCCTAAAAACGTGACTTTCTTGAGGTGAGGAATTCAATTCCAGCAGAATGTTAAAAGTTTTTGTTTTGACCGCGCTACTTCAATATTTACGCTAAATCCACTCGTTGATTAGCGTGAAGATATTTCTCCGGAATGCATCTTCGTCTCCCGAGTTCAGTTAACCTAACGCAGGTAGGCTATCCGTGTGGCTGTGAATGCAGCGTAGGCTACCGTAAATGCAAACGTAGCCGCGACCGTACCAAGCGTCTGTGAGTGCTATGTCGATAGTCAACTTCAAAGGCAGATTTCTCCGTTTCTCACTTGGCGTGACACCCGACTTCTTTGAATGTTGATATCTCAGTCATATGTAGTTTCATGAAAACATAACTCAATTTTGAAAATTTGCGACAAGCAACTGGTTTTGCCATGGACGGTCACATATCAGATTTGGGTAAACATAAAGAAAACGTTATTCACTACTCTAACGTAGGCATTGGGTCTGAGTAGGGCTGGGTATCGTTGCTGATTTTCTGAATCGATTCGATTCCGATTCACCAAGGTCATGATCGATTAGATTCTCGATTAGGTTTTTTTTAACCCAGCCTAGGTCTGGGTGTGTGGT
This sequence comes from Distichodus sexfasciatus, assembly GCA_032718565.1. NCBI lineage: Eukaryota > Metazoa > Chordata > Actinopteri > Characiformes > Distichodontidae > Distichodus > Distichodus sexfasciatus. The sequence continues at coordinate 7,613,222 of JAVGVS010000003.1, forward strand.
GATGTACTAGTGCTAGACATCTTTATTATTCTGTGTTTGTTGGGTGACTCCTGCTCTCTCTCGTGTGTGTGTGTGTGTGTGTGTGTGTAGGCTGCATGAGTTTGATGAGCAGGTTGCTGCAGTGAGGAGAATGGCCGTGTGGTCCTGTGCCTCTGCTCTCTCTTTACTGGCTCTGAACTGGAAATGTGGTACACACCCACACCCCCCACACTGCAGAAAACACACTGTTCATGTGCTGCTGCTGCTCCTGAAGGGGCCATGGACAAATAAACGGACTGCTGTGGACAGAGAAATGATTTTGTGCTGCAGTGTTGCTTTATGTAATAATAATAATAATAATAATAGTACAGTTTAGAGAAGTGCTTCGCCAGTGATGGAGATTCTAACTGGATTAAGCGTCGATGGTGGGAAGAAACGTACTAATACAAGACAAAAAAACAGAAAATCAAAACAAACTCGATTTGAATAAAAATTGGACCGTGTTTTAAATGTTGGTGATAATTCAGAATGGACTCTCCACTTCTCATGGCCTGTTACGCATGCTGATATTTTTTATAAACATTTTTCGTTTACACATGGTAATGGTAGATGCATATTTTAAGCATCCCTCCAAAGTGAAGATTTGTCAGCGCTGGATTCTGTTGATCGCGATGTATGTGAGTAAAAACACCAGTTTTCTTAAAAGCGATGGCGATAGCAATTCTATTGGTGTGACTGTAACTCATTTTTTGGGCTGAAGAGGTCAAATCTCACTTCAAGCTTTCTCAGCACTTCTCTCAGCATTTGTTGTTGCTAGAGATTCTGGCGCCAACATTGCCTAGCGTTCTTTTGAGATAGGTAGTTTACAGCTGACAAGAGATTATCTTTACAGTGGAGAAATGGCATCTTGGCATTAGCGGCAGCATTTGAACTAGATACTCACGTCTTGAGACGTAGAGATTGGGTGCATGAGAATAAACGTGCAAGTAAACAGCTGGGTGAGTACCACAGAGTGGTTTTGCCTTATTCGAACTGTAAATAAAGCCAAAATAAGCTGCTCCAGATACGCCGCCATTGTTGCTAGTGAGTTCTTGACTGTGTATGTCCCGCCCTTCCTCGATTTTGATTGGCTAGCAAGAGAAGTGACACTAGCGAGCCATGTCAAAGAAGCTGAGCAGTTTCAACATGAAGCTCTCTGGCGCTGAGGTTAAACGTCTCCACCTTCGTCTTTTTTCGCTAAAAGCCGCTTAAGCGCTCTGGCCTTCAAGCTCATTGGATTCGTATTAAAAATAGGCGCTGCGGCACAAAACTGATGGACAGAGGCACAAATACCTTAAATTCCTTACATACCACAAGTGACTATGGTAGCCGTAGAAAGAAAGGCTACTGTATAAATGATCCACGCTAGGCATTTCGCCTGCTGTTTACTGACGGAAAAAAACATGACGCAGACGAGTAATAAACGTTGGAGTTTGGAATCATTTTGTGTTCTAGCGTGTACAGAGATTTTAAACCGAGATGTCAATAAGCATGATAAAAAAAAAAAAAAGTTTAAAAAGTATCTGCATAAATTATAAACAAGCCCCGAGTCGATTTAGAGAATTGAGTTGGTTTACACAAGACACATTTTTAATGTTTATGAAAGTACAAGGCGTGTGTTGCGTTCTCACAGTGATTGTTTTGTCTGCAGGTCTGTGGCAGTCCGACATCCCCTGCACCCTGCACAAGTCCGTTGCCACTTATAAGGGGGTGGAGCCCTGGCGCCGCTCATTCGAGTGGTTCTGGGGAGGTGATGAGTCCTTCTCCAACACGGGCCTTCGCTCTTCCTCACGCTTCGTGTGGGGGCCTTGCCGCGCCTGCAGGACCATCCGCCAGACTTCGCGGCCGGGACTTTGTGGTCAGGCGTCTCTACACACTGAATTTTTGTATTACTGCAGTTGTCAGTGATGAAAGGTACCGTGAGCAGTTCGGTTCTAACATGCTTGCATTCACCCGGTTCAACTGTCCAGTTCTGTGAAATGCAAAACTTTGACAACAGTGAATCTGAAAATAATTCATTGATGGTGATATTGAAAGTGAGTGATTATTTGTCATTGTGAACACAGCACAGCACACAGTGCAACTACCTCTTTTGACCCATCCCTAAAACAGCAGTGGGCAGTGCTTGGGAGCAGTACTTTTACTACTGGTCTGGGATTGAACCAGCGATCACCGACTGGATCTCAAACCCCACTCATGAAGGAGCATATTAATCACGCTTGTTTTGTTACACTAACTGGTTATCAAGGCTTTCTTGTGGTTATGATTACAGCCCCTCAGTTTGTAATGAAACGCAGTGATTTACTTCATCTTACCAACTTTATTTTATTTTTGCAGGTGCTGGACAAGTACAACCCGCCGGACCACTTCCTGCCGGAGTCGTACACCTGCTTCTTCCTGCTCAAGCTGCCGCGTTACTCCCAAGCTGGTCCTGGAGAAAAAGCTAAATCGCCATCCACTTCTGCAAGTCCAGCCAGCCGCAGACGACTTCGCCCGCGCCTTCGCACTGGCGGAGAACGTGACTGGCGACAGCAGCAGCGACTCCGACAAGCGAGGACCGCCGACTCCTTCGCCTCGGACTCCACGCAGGACTATCTGACAGGACACTGACCTCTGCGTGTCACAGGCTTACACACACACACACACACACAGTCTCACGCACACAAACACACTGATGTGGCCGATGTGCAACGTCAGACGTTTGTTTAAAAAAATGCTGCCAAGTGAAAAAAAAGAAAAAACTGAAGATGTCTGTTTTAAACTCACTTAAATATATATATATATATATATATATATATATATATATATATATATATATATATATACTACATTACTAAAAAACAATAAAATGTATCTTTATGTACGAATTAGCTTTAAGCTTACTATAAGCTGGGTGAAAATTTTTTTTCTTTATTTAAAAAAAAGGGGCCGAAACGTGAGAAAAACTGCACATTTTGAATGTTTGTAGATGTTATGTATTTTATATTTTGGCCATGAGACAGACAGGCCGCCTAGCCTAGCACTGTGGTAGACGACCCCTGACCGGTATCTGTGTGTCTCTCCGGTCC